>JARQOC010000088.1:0-164508 GCA_033576535.1 Allobates femoralis
CTTCTGCATTGTGCCATTCTTCTCCCCCACCTAAACATTTATAAATGAATTGACACCATTCATGTGTTTAAGGTGTGTTCTTAGTACTAATTGGATAATATCCTATCACTCAACGACTGTTCACTCCCAGTTGTTAATTTGTTCCTAAGCATAATTTTATAAATTATATGTACAGTAATTAAAAATGTGAAGGTCTAAATCATCCTATGTGTTAGGCCTCATTCACACATCCATACCTCCGGCACATGTACGGTCCGTGCCGACACATGCCGGAGGCACAGACATACGGGGACACATGATCCCCTATGGCCACCTCCCTTCACATGTCTGTATTTGCGCACGGACCGTGTCGCCGTGTGGAGCAGATGCGTGTCTGTGTGCTCCACACAGCGACATGTCTGTTTTTTTTTTGCGGAGGCACGGACCGCTTTTGGCTGAATACTTCCTGCACACGGATGTCATCTGTGTGACATCCGTGTGCACGGACCACGGAGAAAACTTACAAGCCTGAAAATAAAGAATTTCATACTTGCCTCGCTCCAGCGCTGACAGTTCCTCTCACTTGTGGTGCCGCTCATTAGTCTCATGTATATTCACTTCACTGAGCCTGACAGCTGACCGGAAGTGAGAGGAGCAGTGGCGCAGGAGGGAGGGGAGTATGTGAGGACAGGCCATCTGTGTACTATCCACGGATAACACACAGGCAGCACCTGTTGTCACACGTCCGTGACACATGGATCCAGGCCCCGCCCCCAAACTGCCTTGTCTCACACATCTGTGGTGACACAAATGTGTGAATGAGGTGTAAATGTCTGTTATATCCCCACAAAATTAAGAGGGCAGGGTGGAAAGTTAAGTCCGTAATGTCTGGGTGATGTCCTGTCAGTGATCAGCACAAATCCACTATATTCCAGTCTATTGCTGTGTGTTTATCATTCTTTACATAAACACAATTATTCTGGCCTCCAATCCAGCAGGGCTGTGAAGTCAGTAAGCCAAACATCCGACTGGTCAATGCCACTGAATGTGACTCCAATGCCACCAGAATGGACACCGACTCCACAGTCCTGAATTCAAGTGCACTATATTCAGGCTGTCCCTTGATTACACTGAGCCATGTGCTGCCGATAAGTGATTTCTATGAATGAAAATGAAATCCCCGACAATGTAGCATTTTGCTTGTTTGTCATATGAATACCTGTCGGTGTAACCATGCCGACAATCAAACGAATGTTCCTACTTTCACCAAATATCTTCTGATGTAAAAGGGCCAAAACTCTCAGAAATTCCAGAGCTGCAGGTTTTCCTTTGCCTCTCCTCTCGCAAAATAATTGATTTAGGAAACTATGAAAGAAAAAACAATTTTATAGCTTAGAAAAAGCAAGGCATGAAATAAATGGAAAATTCAAAACCTTTAGGGGCTAAGAATATGGCAACACAAGGCAAACCTATGTTTTACTCGCAACATGAACAGTAGAGTAAATATAGTAATTATATCCTGACCCGTAGGTCACCACTACCAATCCCCAAACAATGCAACTTCTAGATGCAGTATTAATGTTAGAACTACTGCTTATTTTTGCATTCCAAACCATTTAATATTTTTTTGTGTTTAATAATTTTTATCTAGTTTGGCCATAATAATATTTATTCATTTATATAGGGCTATTATTTCCATAGTGCACTACATATATTTGCAACACTATCCCCATTGGGGCTCACAGTCTAAACATCCTATCAATATATCTTTTAAGTGTGGGAGGAAACCGGAGTAACCGGAGGAAACCCATGCAAACATGGGGAGAACATACAAACTCCATAAACTTGGCTTAGGCTGAAGGCACACTGTGCGTGGCACTCTCGCATTGCACTCGGATCAGTGTTGCCCTATCAGGCAGGACAGAGTGGTGCAAGTCCCCCGCACTGAAGTCGCATTGCGAGTCAGAATGCTGCGACTGCACATGATTATCACATGCGAGAGGGCAATGCAAGTCTATGGGGGTGAGAAAATCTTGCACCCATACAGCACATGGTGTGATAGTCGCACTCATGTTTTAAATATCCCGCGTTGCCGTTACAGTAACCAATCATCTTGTACCGCTGCTGTCACAGTTTAGATTAGTTAAAAAAACAGATGAATCGTCAAATGTAATGATTTCTGAGCTTTCTGTGGCTATTAACCACATCAGCAGCCTCTGCGCTGCATGTCTGCACCGAAGCTGCTGATGCTGCACATAACCCGGTATTCGCGGTGTTAATAACATATTAGTGTGGTGGCAGCATGTGTCAAGACAGTATCCTCACTCTCTTGACACATGGTGTCATCACACAATGTGTCTGCAGGGGTTAACATCTAAGTAAAATTTAAGCCACTGATTGTCGGGTGAATTTTCTGAACATCAGAAGCGGCGGCGGGTCAGTACGCAATTAGCGTACTGTACATTGGTACAGGCTCCTGCATGGAGCTGGCCGAGGTGCTGTACGCTATTTACATACAGCACAGACCCGGCATCTCCTTGCCTGAGCTGTCTGAGGTGCTGTAATGACATGCATTACTGTATCCTTCGCTCTGTTACTGTAAATGCGGAGCTGTCCCTGCCGCCGTGGTGCAGAACACATAGCGGTGGACAGCTCCACGTTTACAGTAACAGAGCGGAGGATACGCTCATGTAATGTAGATGCAGGAGCCTGTACCAATGTACTACCGGCTTCTGCTGCCGGCTTCTGATGTTCAGAAAATTCACCCGACAATTAGCGGCTAAAATTTTACTTAGGTGTTAACCCCTGCAGACCATGTGTCAAGAGTGAGGACACTGTCTTGACACATGCTGCCACCACACCAGCTGCCACCACACCAGCATGTTATTAAACCTGCAAACACCCGGTTAGTAGCCGCATCAGCAGCCTCTGTGCAGACATGCCGCGATGATGCTGCAGATGTGGTTAACAGCCACAGAAAGCCAGAAATTCATTAAATTTGACTATTCATCTGTTTTTTTAACTAATCATCTTGTACCGCTGCTGTCACAGTGGTACAAGATGATTGGTTACTTTACAGCACAACGGGAAATTTAAACTCTGTGGCTTTGACAGCTGCAAAGCTTAAATTCCCCGACAAATGCTGTCCGCGGTCCTTCAGGACCACGGACAACATCACAATCACACGCAGCACACACGCACTCACACCTCACATTCGCAGCACACTCGCATGAATACAGGCATGCACACTCACCACGCGCACCACACACACCCAAAAACACGCAAGACCGTGTGCCTTAAGCTGCTTTCACATAGCAATTTTTGGCCTTCCGTGGCTGTCCATTGTAAAACGGACAGCCATGGATCCGATTTGGCCACCATGTATCCCTATGAGCACGGCTTGATGCTCTATTACCATCTGATTTGTGACGGATCCGATTCTGTCCGATTTTGTGCTGTACCCAGAATCGTAGACTGCTACAATTTTGGGCACTTCGGGCAGAATCTGATCCGGCGCGATCTGCGGCAAATAACATGGGTGTCTATGGAGCACGGGTTCGGGAAAACATCGGATCGTTTCCCGGACCCAATTTTAGTGTACTGAGCATGCTCAGTACACTAAAACTGCTCTTCCCATGGTATTTCACTTTCGCAATTTATTTACATACATTGCGGAAGTGAAATCAAACAAAGCAATTGTTAAAAATAGAAAAAAAGATCCTCACCTCTCCGGCGTGTCCCGCAAAGTGCGCCATCTATCCCTGTGCTTAAGGACCTGTGTATCAGCTGACTGGGCGGAGCGGGGCCCGATCAGCTTATCGGGTTGCCCAGCCCGGTCAACTGATACACAGGTCCTTAACCCCTTCACCCCCCGGCCTATTTTGACCTTAATGACCAGGCCATTTTTGTCAATTCTGACCAGTGTCCCTTTATGAGGTAATATCTCTGGAACGCTTCAACCGATCCTAGCGATTCTGAGATTGTTTTTTCGTGACATATTGGGCTTCATGTTAGTATTAAATTTAGGTTGATAATTTTTGCGATTATTTGTGAAAAAATTAAAAATTTGGCAAAATTTTTTAAAATTTAGCAATTTTCAAATTATGCATTTTTATTCTGCTAAACCAGAGAGGTATGTGACACAAAATAGTTAATAAATAACATTTCCCACATGTCTACTTTACATCAGCACAATTTTGGAAAAAAAAAAAATTTTTGTTCGGACGTTATAAGGGTTCAAAGTTCATCAACAATTTTTTCATTTTTCCAGCAAAATTTACAAAGCCATTTTTTTTAGTGACCACATCACATTTGAAGTCCCTTTGAGGGGTGTACATGACAGAAAACACCCAAAAGTGACACCATTCCAAAAACTGCACCCCTCAAGCTACTCAAAACTACCTTCAAGAAGATTATTAACCCTTCAGGTGCTTCACGGGAACTAAAGCAAAGTGGAAGGAAAAAATGGTCATTTTAATTTTTCCAACAAAAATGTTCTTTTAGCCTCAATTCTTTCATTTTCACATGGGAACAGGATAAAATGGATCCTAAAAATTGTTGGGCAATTTCTCCTGAGTACATCGATATCTCATATGTGGTCATAAACCACTCTTTGGGCGCACGGCAGGGCTCAGAAGGGAAGGAGCGCAATTTGACTTTTGGAGCTAATTTTCCATTCAAAAAGTGAAATGGCGCTCCTTCCCTTCTGAGCCCTGCCGTGCGCCCAAAGAATGGTTTATGACCACATATGAGATATCGATGTACTCAGGAGAAATTGCCCAACAATTTTTAGGATTCATTTTATACTGTTCCCCATGTGAAAATGAAATAATGTAGGCTAAAAGAATTTTTTTTGTAGAAAAAAAAGTACTTTTTCATTTTTACGGATGAATTTGTGAAGCACCTGGGGGTTCAAAATGCTCACCACCCATCTAGATAAATTCCCTGGGGGGTCTAGTTTCCAAAATGGGGTCACTTGTGGGGAGCTCCAATGTGTAGGCACACAGGGGCTCTCCAAACGTGACATGGTGTCCGCTAACAATTTGACTGAAAAATTAGATTCAATTGTTAGCGGACACCATGTCGCGTTTGGAGAGCCCCTGTGTGCCTAAACATTGGAGCTCCCCCACAAGTGACCCCATTTTGGAAACTAGACCCCCCAGGGAACTTATCTAGGTGGGTGGTGAGCATTTTGAATGCCCCAGTGCTTCACTAATTAATCTGTGAAAATGAAAAAGAAACTTTTAATGGAAAAAAAAAGTACTTATTCAATTTTACAGATGAATTTGTGAAGCACATGGGGGTTCAAAATGTTCACAACCCATCTAGATACGTTCCCTGGGAGGTCTAGTTTCCAGAATGAGGTCACTTGTGGGGGAGCTCCAATGTTTAGGCACACGGGGCTCTCCATACGCGACATGGTGTCCGCTAACTATTGGAATCGTTAGCGGACACCATGTCGTGTATGGAGAGCCCCTGTGTGCCTAAACATTAGAGCTCCCCCACAAGTGACCCCATTTTGGAAGCTAGACCCCCCAAGGAATGCATCTAGATGCATAGTGAGCACTTTGAACCCCCAGGTGCTTCACAAATTGATCCGTAAGAAGGAAAAAGTACATTTGTTTTCACACAAATTTTCTTTTTTTCTTCTCGCCACGACAGCACCCACATGAGAGAGGGGATTCGCCCACCAGGACAGGAAACCTACAGATAAAAAGGGGGGTCCCCCTCGCTCCCTCAGTTTGGTTTCCTGTCCTGATGGGAACCTGCAGTAATGGCTTACCTGGGTTCATCAGCCTCTGTGTCGGTGTCTGTGGGAACGGCAGGGCCTGGAACGCCAGATGCAGCGTCGGGAAGTCCTGCTTCAGGCTCTCCCCTCGTCTGAGGATGGATGTCATGAGGTCAGCGTGCGACGTCTCCCTGACTCATGGGAGCGTGGTGCAGTTGGAGCAGTCTGCACTCATCTAGGACCTGGCAGCCTTATATAGGTAAGATTTCGGGCTGTGGGGCCGGCTGCTGGATGTGGCGGGCCCTGTGCCTCCTGGGGGCTGGGGCTCTGGGGCGGTGGCGTTTCGCCGCCATTTCGCGGGGGGTGCGGGCTACGTCCACAGCGGACGGGCCTGTGCTTCCGGCCGGGGCTCGGGCCTCTGTGGGGTACGGGTGTATCGCTGCAGCCGCGGCGGTCGGCGGTCTGGGGCCTTCTGCGCCGGCTTCCGGGTCGCGCCGGCGCCTGCGCACTGAAGGAAATCGCTCCTGACCCGGATGTAAGTCTGAGTACTTCCGGGTGGCCGGGGAGGTGGCCCCATCGCTGGGTCTTGTGATAGAAGTTATTTCAGGGCGGTCCGGTTCTCAGTGGGGCCGTCCATGATGTCTTCTCCTGGGGCAGGAGGGCTGCATCCACCGGATGGGGACATGCAGCCAGCCAGCAAGGCACGCAGCACCAGTAGCCGTGGCAAGGATGCAGGTTCTGCGGAGAGAAGTGACCGCCGTAAGCCTGGGACAGTCTTCTCATGCTGGCCCTACACCTCCTGAACCGATCAGTAGTTTCACAGCTTGCTGGGTGAGTGTGTTCTCTCCTGTTATGCTGATGGGGCCATTTTTTTTCCTGTTTCTTGTGTGTTTCTGTCTCTTATTAGGCTAAGAAAGCCAAGAAATTGAAACATAAGGAGTGTGCTCTTTGTTTGCAGCCCCTTCCTGAATCCTATGTTAAGAGGTTATGTCAGGCTTGTATAGCACAGACATTGCAGGACGAATCCTCAATTAAAACTGCTGATGTCCGGTCCATGATCCGTGAGGAGCTGCTTTCCCTACGGGAGGTGGCGGACCATCGGGCTCCTTCCTCCAGGTCTAGGAAACATGTGTCCCCTTGTATCTCTTCACCGACGGGTAGTCCGGCTGGGTCTCCAGGGGTTTCCAGGTCCCGGTCAGCTTCTCCGGGATCCTCGTCCTCGTCCTCTGATGATGAAGGGAAGTCCTGTTTTCCCCTGGAAAGTGTGGACGCTCTGGTCAGATCCATTCGTCAGACTATGGGGGTTCCGGATTGTAAGGAATCTCGCTCAGCACAAGATATAATGTTCACGGGTCTCTCAGAGAAACGGAGACGCTCTATTCCCGTCGTGGGGGCCCTCAAGGATCTAGTTCGTCGTGAATGGGATAAGCAGGATAGACGTGGTTCCCTTCCTTCTTCTTCCAAGCGGAGGTATCCATTCGATGACGAGGATTTGACGGCTTGGTCGAAGGTTCCTAAGGTGGACGCAGCGGTCGCCTCTACATCAAGGCGTTCCTCGCTCCCGGTTGAAGATGCAGGCTTGTTGACTGACCCACTGGACCGCAAGGCGGAGATGCTGCTCAAGAGGTCTTGGGAGTCCTGTGCTGGTGCCTTCAAGCCGGCTATATCCGCTACCTGTACGGCCAGGTCTCTGTTGGTCTGGGTCGATCAACTGGAAGACCAGATTAAATCAGGGGTTCCCAGGGATAAGTTGTTGTCTTCTCTGCCTTTGATTCGGGGTGCCTCGGCTTATCTCGCGGATGTTTCTGCGGACTCCCTGCGCCTGGCGGCTCGATCTGCGGGATTGACCAACTCTGCTCGTCGAGCCCTGTGGCTTAAAGGTTGGAAGGGGGATGCTCAATCCAAAGCCAAGTTGTGTGCCCTCCCTTTCCGTGGTGAGTACCTCTTTGGTACTGAATTGGATGATATTCTGGCTAAGGCGGCTGATCGTAAGAAGGGGTTTCCTAATCAGAATGTTCCATCCTATAGGAGAGCCTTCAAGAGGCGTCCGTTCGGGCAGAAGAGATCTTACCGGGAGGCCCGTGACCGTTGGGAACCCAAGGAGGATAAACAACGGGGTGCCCTGTTTGGGGGGTCCTCATTTAAGGCCGGTAGAAAATTCCAGTAATTCGGAGCTCCCAGTGGGGGGTAGATTGTCTCAGTTTTCTCACCGTTGGTCCCTTATCACATCCAATCCCTGGATTTTACGGTTGATCTCTTCCGGCCTCCCGTTGGAGTTTCTCCGTCGTCCTCCGGATTCCTTTGTGCTCACCTCTCCTCCCGCTCATCATTCCCTTGCCCTGAAGCTGGAGATTCAGTCTCTTCTGGCCAAAAATGTTCTTGTTGAGGTACCGGTCGGCCAGGAAGGACGGGGGTTTTATTCCCCCTTGTTCTTGGTTTCTAAACCCGATGGGTCGTTTCGTACAATTATTAATTTGAAGAAGTTAAATTCCTTCCTGGTCTTCCGGTCCTTCAAAATGGAATCTATTCATTCCACGATTAAATTGTTGTTTCCTAGATGCTTCATGGCAGTATTGGATCTAAAGGATGCTTATTACCATCTCGCAATCCACGCCGATTCCCAGCGGTTTCTTCGGGTGGCGGTCGTCTGGGAGGGGCAGACGCGACACTTTCAGTTTGCGGCAATGCCTTTTGGTCTGTCGATGGCCCCTCGTGTCTTTACCAAACTGATTTCAGAGGTGATGTCTTACTTACGTCTGCAGGATACTCTCATTGTGCCTTATTTGGACGATTTTTTGATAGTAGGTGACTCTTCTGTTCAGTGTCAGAAACGCCTGTCTCATACCATCTCATCCTTACAGGCCTTGGGATGGATCATCAACCTGGGAAAATCCAGATTGACTCCAGTGACGCGCCAGTCCTTTTTGGGTCTTCTCCTGGACTCCGTAAGTCAGTTGTGCCTCCTCCCTGACGACAAGCAGTCCCATATCAGGGCTAGGGTTCAGCGGGCGATGGCGCACCCTTCCATGTCCTTGCGGGAAGCCATGTCTCTCTTAGGGTCTCTTTCGTCTTGCATTCCTGCGGTGCAATGGGCTCAGTTTCATACTCGCCCGTTGCAACAAGCAGTGTTGCGGGCAGAGGTCTCTTTGGGCGCTCGGCTCCAGGGTCGCTTTACCTTATCTTCGGAGGTAGTGGGGTCCCTGGCCTGGTGGTTGGGCCCGGATACGCTTTCTCGGGGAGTTCCCTGGGTGATTCGCCCTTCTCGGACTATTCTGACAGATGCTAGCCCTGACGGGTGAGGGGCTCACCTGGGGTCTGACTTGGCTCAGGGTCGTTGGTCTGTGGATGATTCCTCGGACTCTTCAAACTTGCGTGAATTGAAAGCTGTCTACCTGGCTCTTCGTCATTTTCTCCCACAGTTACGCGGCAGACATGTTCGGATTTTGTCAGACAACACCACGTCAGTGGCCTACATCAACCGGCAAGGCGGTACTCGCTCTCAGACTCTTCTGTCTACTGCAGTGGCCATTCTCACTCTGGCCGAAGCCAACCTGCTGTCTCTCTCGGCCCTTCATGTCAGGGGGGTCGACAATTCCACCGCGGACTTTGAGTCGCCATGCCCTTCACCAGGGCGAATGGGTCCTCTGTCGCCAGACTTTCCGGAAGATTGTTGCCCTGTGGGGGCTTCCGGTCATCGATCTGTTCGCCACTCGGGCCAACCGGCAGGTTCCCCGGTTTGCCTCCCTGACTGTGCGGGACTCTCCGGAGATGGTGGACTCACTCCAGTTTCCTTGGACCTTCAGTCTCGCTTATGCGTTCCCGCCGATGAACTTGCTTCCGGTGGTGATCAGGAAGATCCGAGAAGAGAGGGCGAGGGTGATCCTCATCGCCCCGTTCTGGCCCAGACGACCGTGGTTTTCTTGGCTCAGAGCGATGTCCATCTCAGATCCCTGGATTCTTCCCGCTGTGCCGGACCTACTGTCTCAGGGTCCTTGCCGTCACCCTCGGGTGAAGGGCCTCCACCTGACGGCGTGGAACTTGAAAGGAACTTGTTGAGGTTGCGTGGCTTCTCGGACTCCCTTATCTCCACTCTTCTGCTAAGTAGGAAGGCAGTTACGACTAGGATTTATAGTAGGGTCTGGAGAAAGTTCCTGGAGTTCCATACGGCTCCCTTTTCTCCTGTTGTGCCTATTCCTTCTATACTGGAGTTCCTTCAGAGAGGCCGGGAGTTGGGTCTTTCTGTGAGTACCCTTAAGGTACACGTTTCTGCCTTGGGGGCATTATATGGTTGGGACGTCGCGGGAGACCGTTGGGTTTCTCGTTTTATTGCAGCTTGTGGGCGCAGCACCCCTGTTCATATTGCTCGGGTGGCTCCGTGGGATTTAAATCTGGTCCTGGACGCCCTGATGGGGGGGCCTTTTGAGCTCCTTGAGGATGCCTCCCTTAGGTCCCTGTCTCTCAAGACTGCCCTATTAGTGGCCCTCACTTCGGCTAGACGGGTGGGTGACCTCCAGGCTTTGTCTATCGATCCTCCTTTTCTGTCCGTCTTTCCAGATAGGCTTGTGCTGAAACCAGATCCCTCCTATCTTCCTAAGGTTGCTTCTCGGTTTCATCGGAGTCAGGAGATTTTCCTTCCTTCCTTTTTTCCTCATCCTTCTTCCCCAGAGGAACAGCGGTTCCATACGCTTGATGTCAGGAGATTAGTGTTGCACTACCTTGATAGGACCAGCGCTTCTCGGCAGAGTAGGGCTCTGTTTGTGTCCTTTCAGGGTCCACGGAAGGGGTTTGCTGTTTCTAAGAGCACATTGTCTAGATGGATCCGAGATGCCATCTGCCTGGCCTACTCGGTGATGGGTCGCAGTCCTCCAGATGGTGTCCGTGCGCATTCTGCTAGGGCCATGGCTTCTTCACGGGCGGAACGCGCCGACGTCTCCATTGACTCTATTTGTAAGGCTGCGACTTGGTCGTCTCCTTCTACCTTTTATAACCACTATCGCTTGTCTTTGTCTTCTGACTCTGACTTGGCTTTCGGGCGGTCTGTCCTCAGCACTGTTGTCCCACCCTAGTCTTGCTCTCTGCAATTCTCTCATGTGGGTGCTGTCGTGGCGAGAAGAAAAGACATGATTACTTACCGGTAATTGTGTTTTATGGAGTCCACGACAGCACCCACTCACTTCCCTCCCTTCTCACGTTTTTGTTTTTTGCGTGATTTGCTTCACTTGCACCGTACTGGGGTTGTTGGGTTGATCGTTGTTCTGTGTATTGTTGGATATATTCTGCTTCTCTTAACTATGCTGTTCCTCTCATGCTCTGTAACACAAACTGAGGGAGCGAGGGGGACCGCCCCTTTTTATCTGTAGGTTTCCTGTCCTGGTGGGCGGATCCCCTCTCTCATGTGGGTGCTGTCGTGGACTCCATAAAACACAATTACCGGTAAGTAATCATGTCTTTCATTATTACGGATCAATTTGTGAAGCACCTGGGGTTCAAAGTGCTCACTATGCATCTAGATATGTTCCTTGGGGGGGTCTAGTTTCCAAAATGGGGTCACTTGTGGGGGAGCTCCAATGTTTAGGCACACAGGGGCTCTCCATACGCAACATGGTGTCCGCTAACTATTGGAATCGTTAGTGGACACCATGTCGTGTATGGAGAGCCCCTGTGTGCCTAAACATTGGAGCTCCCGCACAAGATACCCCATTTTGGAAACTAGACCCCCCAAGGAATGCATCTAGATGCATAGTGAGCACTTTGAACCCCCAGGTGCTTCACAAATTGATCCGTAAGAAGGAAAAAGTACATTTGTTTTCACACAAATTTTCTTTTTTCATTTTTACGGATCAATTTGTGAAGCACCTGGGGGTTCAAAGTGTTCACTATGCATCTAAATACAGCGACGCCCATTTTTATTTTTTTTCTAGGACTAATTCCAGAAAAAAAATGGCGTAGGGCTCCGCCATATTTTTGGTCCAGCCAGGTACAACTTGGCAGCTACAGACTGCCACCAACCCCCAGCTGCCTCGTTGTACCTGGCTAGCCACCAAAAATACAGCAAAGCCCTTTTTTTTTTTCTTCTAGAACTAATTCTAGAAAAAAAAAATGACATGGGGCTCCGCCATATTTTTGGTCCAGCCAGGTACAACTAGGCAGCTGGGGGCTGGAATCCGCAGCATGGAGAGGCCCAAGCGTTCTGGGCCCCCCATGCTGCGAATTGCAGCCCGCAGCCGCCCCAGAAAATGGCGCATTCATTGAAGCGCCATTTTCTGGCGCTGTACCCATGCTCTTCCAGTTGCCCTGGTGCCGGTGGCTAACTGGGTAATAAAGGGGTTAATGCCAGCTTTTTATTGTCAGCTGGCACTAAGCCCGAGATTCATAATATAGGGCCAATGTTAGACCCGCCATTAGGAATCTCTGGTAAATAGTCAGAAAATACACACAGAGAAAAATCTTTTTATTTGAAAAAAAAAACACAAACAAAATTCGGACTCCATCTTTATTATAAAGATCCGACGTAGTCCACAACGAAGGTCCCACGACGCTCGATCGCCTCCGACGTAGTCCACAACGAAGGTCCCATGACGCTCGATCGCCTCTGGTCAATCTAGAGACTGCAGCAAGGGATGAAGTGTCCTCTTCCTACAGTCTCTGGGGTCAGAGTTATGGTGCACTGTATGACAATGACCTGTCATACAGTGCACCATGACTATGATCCCAGAGACTACAACAAGAGGACACCTGATCCCTTGTTGCACCCATCCATCCACCTATGCACCCATCATCCACGCACGCACACGTCTATGCACACACACATCTATGCACGCACACGTCCACACACATGTCCACACACGCACACGTCTACGCACACATCCATCTATGCACACATCCACGCACGCACACGTCTATGCACACACACATCTATGCACGCACACGTCCACACACATGTCCACACACGCACACGTCTACGCACGCACACGTCTACGCACACTCACGTCCACGCACGCTCATGTACGCTCACGTCCACGCATGCACCCCCTATCCATTCACCCACCATCAATTCTTTCATTCATACATACATACATACATACATACATACACATACATACATACAAACATACACATACATACATACATACATAGATACATACACATACATGCACATAGATACATACACATACATACATACATACATACACACACATACATACATACATAGACACATACATACATAGACACATACACATACATACATAGATACATACACATACATACATACACACATACATACATGCATACATACATGCATACATGCATACATACATACATACATGCATACATACATACATACATGCATACATACACACACACACATACATACATACATACATACATACATACATACTTACCTCCCTCGTTCCACCGATGAGCAGGAGGAGGCCGGGAGAGGAGGCGGGGCCACAGACCGGCGGGCCGGGCAGAGAAGGAGGAGCTGCAGCAGCGGCGGCAGCAGCACCGACGTGTGCAGCCCGCCGCAGGAGGTGAGGGGGGCCAGGCACAGGGCCCGGAGGTGGGGGCAGCCTGGGGGGGAGCACTGGAGCAGGGGACCAGGCAGTGTTGCCGGCGGGCGCACGTGGGTGCAGCCCGCCGGCAGATACATTATAATAGAGGGGGGCGGGCGGTTGGGGGGGACGGCGGGGGGGCCCTGGACAGTCCTGGAGCTGGAGGGGGGTGAGGAGGGGTGGGCACTTGCCGATCCGCCCCTCCAGATCTGATTGGAGAGCTCCAATCAGATCTGGAGGGGTGAATCCCTATGATTTCCTCCGATCGGCAGTCTCACTTTTACACTGCCGATCGGAGGGGTCCTGGGCATGGGGGGTTAATCCACCCCCTGTGGGGTCATCTACAGGTTGTCACAGAGCAGCAGCATCTGTGACACCTGAGCGACCCCACTCACAGGAGCTGCAGCAGCTCTAATCTGCCAGGACGTTGTGCAACGTCCTGGGTCGTTAACAGGCAGAAACACAGGACGTTGTACAGCGTCCTAGGTCGTTAAGGGGTTAAACTCTGAGATAGATGGCGCACATTGCGAGACACGCTGGAAAGGTTAGGATCAGTTTTTTTTTTTTTTTTTTGAACCCTTGCTTCACTCCTGTGCCGGAGTGAGAGTGCCCCGCTTGCTCGGGCTTTTCTGTGTCCAGACCCGTGAAAACCCCGTACCCGGACACAGAAATGGTATCCGTAGGCTGTCCTTTCCTGTCCATGGGGTCCTGCAAAAAACAGGATCTCCACGGACAGGAAAAAATTGCGATGTGAAACCAGCCTTACTAAAAAACGAGCCCACGCTTGCAATGTCAGTGTGAAAGTAAAGGGTATGTCACACGCGTCAATATCGCCTGCACGATCACGGCTGCACGTGACGTTGCAGCGATATTAATGCGTGTGACATACTGAATCAACCAGCGATAAATCGCTGGTTGATGATCACCAGGTTTTAGAATCTGTCCTAAAACCTGGCGATGGTCGCCCGGTGGACACGCAGCATCGCTGCGTGTGACATCGGGAGTAGCGATATTCCAGCTCCCAGCGCCTCTCACAAGCGCTGGGAGCTGGTATCCAAGGTAAACTGCGGGTATCTAGGCAGCGCGCGCTGCCTAGATACCCGATGTGTACCTTAGTTACCAGCCTCCTCCGCTCACCGGCTGGTATCTAAGGTACACAGCGGGTAACTAGGGTCCCTAGTTACCCGCTGTGTACCTTAGATACCAACCGGTGAGCGGAGGAGGCTGGTAACTAAGGTACACATCGGGTATCTAGGCAGCGCGCGCTGCCTAGATACCCGCAGTTTACCTTGGAGACCAGCCTGCTCCCGCTTCCAGCAGGCTGGCAGCGGGAGCACGACACCGTGGAAACGATATTTAAACCGTTTCCACGATGTCTCTGGTCCATTGATCGCTGGTGAGTCTGCCTGTGTGACAGCTCACCAGCGATCAGCCGTCAATGTCGTCAGCAATCATCTCACTGACGACATTGACGCGTGTGACACCCCCTTAAAAGAAAAAGCTATAGGTAAGCACTAATGTAAAACAATGGTGCAGAGATAAAAGAAAAGGCATACAATGGTTGGTTCAAGGGGTTAAATCATACTGATTGTTTTGCAGATCTTGATAACCTGTCATGAGGATTGTGTGTCAGCTTTCTGTGGGCTGATTTTGCACTCTAAAAGCCCGAGTCACACATAACGATATTGTTAGCGAGATCGTTGTAACTGTGACGTTACAACGATCTCTCCAGCAATGTCGTTCTGTGTGACACTTTTCAGCGATCAGGCCCCTGCTGTGAGGTCGCTGATCGCTGCAAAGTGCTGTGGGTCATTTTTTGATCGTTGGTTTCCCGCTGGTCAGCACGCATCGCTGCATGTGACCGCGAGAAACCAGCGATCAGTGACCTCACAGAGCTGGTTACTATGGTAAACACCGGGTATCTAGGCAGCGCGCGCTGCCTGGATACCCGGTGTTTATCATAGTAACCAGCGCTCTCCCTGCTTACAGGCAGCTCTAAGCAGACGGCTATGGTCGCCCCTTCGCCTGTTGCAGAGTCTGAACAGCAGCAGCAACTTTAAATCGAGGGGGAAAAGCGTCTGTAGGTCCAAGCTGAGCTCTGCAGGAGGCACCGAGCAAGCGCCGCCTCATGGCTCAGAGTCTCGCCCACCTATGTGTCTGCCAGAGACTCCCTCACCTGCTTCCGAGCACTGGCCACTTGTGCTGACAATGAGACAGTCAGCGTGAACAGAGTCTACAATCAGCACAGGGGAAGCAGGGAGCGATGTGGGAGGTGGCTCCCAGGGCCTGATCGCTGGGGAGATCTGCCTGTTTGACAGCTCCCCAGCGATCAGGTAACGACGCTCCAGCGATCCCGGCAGGTCGTTATCGCTGTCGGGATCGTTGGAGCGATCGTTATGTCTGACTGCACCCTAAAGCCTCCCCGTGACACTAAACAAGATTGCTAGCAAGATCGCTGCTGAGTCACAAATTTTGTGACGCAACAGCAACCTCAACAGCGATCTCGCTACGTTTGACACTTAGCAGCAATCAGGCCCCTGCTGTGAGATCGCTGCATGTTACAAACTGTTCTGGACCATTTTTGTCGGGCTCCTGCTGGGCAGCGTGCATCGCTGTTTGACACAAGGACCAACGATCTCAATACTACAGGTCTGAGAAACAGGGTTCCAACGACCTCCGTATTATTCCGTATCAGTGCTGCGTTGCTGGTGAGATCTGACTGTTTGACATCTCACCAGCGATCCCGGCAGGACGGATCCTAAGGGGTACTTCACACACTGCAACATCGCTAGCGATGTCGCTGAAACGTTACAGGTTTTGTGACGTAACAGCGACCTCTCCAGCGATGTCCGTGTGTGACACGTAGCCTGTTATTACCCTGGAATAAAGACCAGAAGTTTATCTGCACCATCCGTGTCTGTGGCGCTGTCCTTTCTTGTGTGAGTAAGTGTGCATTACCCGGATTGGACTCTCTGGGTTGGACTTGCGTCCAGGTGGCTGACTGGAGGAATAGTCAGTTCAGCTTTTTACCCACACGGTGCTGTGACCATTTGACTTATATGACACATAGCAGCGACGTGGCCCCTGCTGTGATGTCGCTGATCGCTACAAGTAGTTCAGGACAGGGCTGTGGAGTCGGAGTTGGTTTTGGTTGGAGTCAGAGTCGGTAGAAATGTTCCAACTCCAGCTTTAAAAATTTTTTATTAATATTTCATAATTGAACTTTCATATGAATTTTATAAATGTTACTCAAATATATATGTTCTATCAAACTATGAACAACAGTGATAAGCAGTTCTGCTGGAGATAGACATTTCATACTTCTTGTGTGTCACTGTTCTCCACTGCCCTTCTAATCTTATACTTGGTTAACCTCATGCTGCCCCTACACCCTACTTACAATGTATGAAACTGAAAGTGAAAATGTGTTGCAAATTCTTAGTAGTAAAGCTCCTCCTCGTCTAGACTAGATCATACTAGGTGTTCATCTCCCAAGCATCTTACACAGCTGCCTGCTACTCAGAAGAGGAAGACTGTAAGAAGTATTGTCCTTTCAACAAACTTTGCATCAGTTAACTGTGAGTACGTGAGGAATAATAACAGTATTACTGACCACTATATCAGTTGTACGACCTGGCAATAATTTTGTACAATTGTTTTTTAGGAAAAACAATTGTCATTTGGATTGTGAATGCAGAATTAAAAAGCTGAGAATGTCAAAGAGGCATCACATTAAATCAGCTGTATTTGAACATTTCACCATCACTCAAGATGGAAAACATTATGTCTGTCAGTGTATGACAAATGATCCAGACAAAAACAGATGCTGTCAAGCCAAGATCAGTGCATATTCAGGCAAAGATAAAAATGCTCCTACCAGAGCTTCTAATCTAAAGAGACATTTACAGCGCTTTCATCCAGAAGTACTGAAAGCAGTGGAAAAGAAAGACTGCATCTAAACCAAGGAACCAGTGCCCAGCTCTTCCAGCCAAACAAAGGAGCAGAGAACTTTGCAACCATCAGTTGTAAGATATTTTGTCAGTGACAAAGTTACTGTGACCATGACAGTAGATACATTTAAAAAACAGATCATAGAGCTTGTTGTAAAGGATAGTGTGCCTATTTCATTATTTTCACGACCAGTTTTTATGTGTCTGAATGGGGAAATGGCCCGCAAGCTTGGTGTTTCTCTGGAGAGAGAGAGTATTAGAAAATTAGTAATCGAAGAAGCTTTTAAACAAAAGGGAGAACTTAAAAAAACTCTCAAGGGACGCTTTCTGTTTCTTAAAATGGATGCCTGCACACGTCACAGCGTGAACTATTTTGCCATCAATGTCCGATTTGTTTGTGACAAAAATGAAATAGTTACCAAGACATTGGCAGTAAAAGACACCAAAGCTCATCACACCAGTGAGTTTCTCCAGGTCTTGGTGGAAAAGGTTCTGCAAGACTATGAACTTAAAAAAGAGCAAGTTCTTTCTGTCGTAACTGACAATGCTTCAAATATGATAAGTACTATTAAGCTAATGAATGAGTGTAATGATGATGACTAGCAGCTAGAAGAACATTCTGGGTCCACAGACACAGAAATGTTTGAAATAGAGGAACACAGTATTGTAACTGAGGAGCAAACTGAAGTTGCTTTAGATGATCAGCAACATGATAATTTAGATGATCTTGTTGAAACTGTGTCAATACGTTCTTTCATTCATCACATGCGCTGTGTTGTGCATACGCTACAGCTGGCTATAAGAGACAGTCTGCAAGAAGGACATGCTGCTGCATTGATTGGAAAGGTGAGAAAATTGGCTACTGTTGCCAGAACCCCTAAATTTGCCTCAATTTTGAAGAGACGTGCTGGAAAAGGGGCAATTATTGATCAAGCCACACGATGGGGCAGTACTGAATGATTCAGCCCTTGGTTGAACTGAAAACCTTTCTTGTAGACATGGCTAACCCTCAACTGACGCTAAATGAAAGTCCATGGAATTAGGTGACTGAGCTGGAAAAATTGCTAGAGCACCCATTTACAGTGACTAAAAAATTACAAGCAGAGGACTTAACTCCAGGTATTTTCTTAAGGCAGTGGAAGAACCTGATGTTTCGCCTGTCCCAAAGAGGAGGGTTAATTGCAAGTGGCATTGCTACATCAATGAAACGGAGAGAGGAGCTACTATTACAAAATAACATTCTTTTGGCAGCTGTTTATGTAGACCCAATGCATCGGATTCTTCTAGATGATCAACAGCTAAGTAAAGGAAAAGAAGCTTTGTTTGAAATAGCAGTAAGGATGAAAGGGTTGCAGAACAGTCAGGAGGAACAAGAAGAATTTGGTCGTCCTGCCACATCTTCACCCTCATCATCAACTGATGAAGAATTTAATTTCGAAAAGTATTTGGATCACAAGGACCTTGCAAAGCGTTTCCGCATAGAAGAGTCATCCCAATCAAAGAACACAGCCAGTACATTCCAGCAGAATTTTTCATGTGCACTAAAAGAAATTGAGAAATTTGACCGTTCATCAAAAATAGCAGTGCAACAAGCGATTCCTCTGTATCCTGACATTGTCAGAGATGTTGCCCGAGTGGTTACTGCTTTGCCACCAACCCAAGTTGGCGTAGAGAGGTTGTTCTCTGCTCTCAAAATAATTAGATCAGATTTGAGGGTATCCACAATACTTTTTCTGAGGACAAATTTATAGATTTCTTCTTATTAACTGCATAAGTGTTTATTGCATATTTACTTACAGTTTGGAAAAGTTTTATAAAAGTTATTTGCTATATTCTAATTGTATTCTAATAAATATAGTTTTTGCTCTAAGTGGTCTGATTACTTATATGATGGTGAGAAACTGAATAAGCACGATGGTAATATTTTACAACAGTAAATTTATTGTTATGAAGTGGCCATTTTTGAAGGAGTTGGAGTCGGAACCTGATAAAATCCAGGAGTCGGAGTCTGAGTCGCAACTGTGGGTTACCGACTCCACAGCCCTGTTTATAGATATTGTACAATATCACCACTGACAGAGGTAGATATGTAAAGGAAAAAGTGCTTGCTGCATAAAATAGTAATTCATTGATTTTAATAATGAAAACAATATACGGTAGATAAAATTATATACAAATGTCCAATAAAATGCGCTACGAAGCATGCAAAAAGTGACTGCAAAGTGCAAAATGAGACTCCATATATTATGCTGCATTCTGTGTCTCCCACATAAGCTTATAAATGGGTGAGCCAGTCATGATGTGTCCACATAACAGACCACACAGGGGAAAAGGTGTGAAACTGCAAATAAATAAACCCCTTCACCTCAAATGTTAATCCCCTTTAATATAAACCATTTCCCAGGTGAAGCCTGTGGTGTGAGGTCCCCTTGTGAAATCCCCTCAATGAAAACTCCCTGACCTTATTACTCTTAATAATCACTTTTTGTTCCTCGTGTCTTAGTCATCCATGGTTCCGTATAAATAAGATATAAATAAGATAAAACCTATCCGTTCATCCTGTAGTGGTGCGGGTGCTATGCATGTGACATGATGCCGTCAGGTGAGACATTTGCTAATTTAAGGCTTTGTGCACACAATGGAAATACGCTATGGTCCTGTGGAGGAGTTTACTCTGTTTTTTTCTTAGTTGTCCTCGACAACTTTTTTTGAAAAAAATCTGGATAAGCAGATTCACCAAATATGACTTCTACCAAAAGTCACATTTTTTTTTTTTGGTCGATCTCATTCCAGTCCCTGCCGGAAGTATGGTCTCTGGAGGAGTCAATTTGCAGCATTATTTTTTTTTTTCCCCTGTTTTAGATAAAAGTGCAGTTTTTTAAAGCTTTTGTGACTGTTTGCATCAAATTCATGGACCATTTGTGGCATTTTGGATAATTTGATGCAAAAAAATTAACAAAAGAAATCATTACAGTTTATGAATCGATGTCTATGTATAAAAAAAGTTGTTCCTAACTCCCACCAGTCTGCAGGAGAAGTGAGTTACACAGAATAGTCATTCAGACTGGGTCTGTACAGGCTATTGCGCCATAGCGGAGTCTCTGCCAGCCAATATTGGTGGGATCGATGGGGTTTATGATTTCTGGAGGGCAATAATCATTGGATTGCTGCAGATCTCAGCAGGTGCCTGCAGTCCCATCGTGTGTCAGTTGGTGGGATCACTGACAGAAACATATGGTAGTAATGTGAATTTACAGTGCCTACAAGTAGTATTCAACCCCCTGCAGATTTAGCTGGTTGACACATGCGGAATTAACTTTGCATTGTGACATTTGGACTGTAGATCAGCCTGGAAGTGGGAAATGCACTGCAGCCAAAAAGTTTTTTTTTTTTTATTTATTTATTTATTTATTTTTAAAGCGTTAAAAGTTAATTCAGAGGGTCATTTATTATCCAACCCCTCAAACCACCAGCATTCTGTTTGGTCCCCCTAAAGTATTAAGAAGTAGTTCAGGCACAAATAACAATGAGCTTCACATGTGTGGATTAATTATCTCTTTTGCCAGCCTTTTCTGACTATTTAAGACCCTCCCCAAACTTGTGAACAGCACTCATACATGGTCAACATGGGAAAGACAAAGGAGAATTCCAAGGCCATCAGAGACAAGATCATGGAGGATCACAAGGCTGGCAAGGGGTACAAAACCCTTTCCAAGGAGTTGGGCCTACCTGTCTCCACTGTTGGGAGCATCATCCGGAAGTGGAAGGCTTACGGAACTACTGTTAGCCTTCCACGGCCTGGACAGCCTTTGAAAGTTTCCTCCCGTGCCGAGGCCAGGCTTGTCCGAAGAGTCAAGGCTAACCCAAGGACAACAAGGAAGGAGCTCCGGGAAGATCTCATGGCAGTGGAGACATTGGTTTCAGTCAATACCATAAGTAACGTACTCCACCGCAATGGTCTCCGTTCCAGACGAGCCCGTAAGGTACCTTTACTTTCAAAGCGTCATGTCAAGGCTCGTCTACAGTTTGCTCATGATCACTTGGAGGACTCTGAGAAAGACTGGTTCAATGTTCTATGGGCTGATGAGACCAAGATCGAGATCTTTGGTGCCAACCACACACGTGACGTTTGGAGACTGGATGGCACTGCATACGACCCCAAGAATACCATCCCTACAGTCAAGCATGGTGGTGGCAGCATTATGCTGTGGGGCTGTTTCTCAGCCAAGGGGCCTGGCCATCTGGTCCGCATCCATGGGAAGATGGATAGCACGACCTACCTGGAGATTTTGGCCAAGAACCTCTGCTCCTCCATCAAGGATCTTAAGATGGGTCGTAATTTCATCTTCCAACAAGACAACGGCCCAAAGCACACAGCCAAGAAAACCAAGGCCTGGTTCAAGAGGGAAACAATCAAGGTGATGGAGTGGCCTAGTCAGTCTCCTGACCTTAACCCAATTGAAAACTTGTGGAAGGAGCTCAAGATTAAAGTCCACATGAGACACCCAAAGAACCTAGATAACTTGGAGAAGATCTGCATGGAGGAGTGGGCCAAGATAACTCCAGAGACATGTGCCGGCCTGATCAGGTATTATAAAAGACGATTATTAGCTGTAATTGCAAACAAGGGTTATTCCACAAAATATTAAACCTAGGGGTTGAATAATAATTGACCCACACTTTTATGTTTAAAATGTATTAAAATTCAACTGAGCAACATAACTTTTTGGTTTGTAAGATTTATGCTTCTGTTAATAAATCCTACTCTCGTTTGCAGTTTGAAGGCTCTAACCTATTGGCATCTTATCAAGCCAGCTATATCTGCAGGGGGTTGAATACTACTTGTAGGCACTGCATCTTAGGTCACCGTTACCTTGTACATACTTGTGGTTGTGCTAATAATGTTTAGTGAAAGTGTTGTCTTTTTATTTATTTTCTCCTTGCTCTTTCCTTTTCTAGGTTTGTGTCTGATTAAGACCACAAGAGACTGCATTATGGTGAGTAACTGCCTCATATTTTACTTTCCCACATTTAAAGGGGTTATGCGGGACTTAGGTTATTTTTTTCTATGAAGTCCAGCACTTTTTTAGCTACCCTGCCTCTTCTGCTCTGCAACTATTTGTCATCTCAGAGCAATCATGGACTGCTCCTACCGCCCGGCGATTCTCCGGCTTCCTTTAACCTCATGTCAGCAGAGTAGCTCCTTCTCATCCACTCTACACTGTGGACAGAGCATCACTGCTGACGTCCTGCTGATTGACAGCCAGCTGTTAGGCCGTGGGGAGCCAGCTGTCACGCAGTATGAGGTCAGCCGTGACATGCCAATACAACAGAAGAGAAGGAGCTGCTGTGTGGCTATAGTCACCGCCAGAAGTGGTCCATGACTGTTCTGACCTGGGATAGATCATTGTAGGGCATAACGGGCAGGTAGTTATCAACTACCTTCCTGTAAGTTTTTAGCCCCTTACAAGGATAATTGCTTTAGTTAATTGTTGTTCTGTTATAGAGAGATTCCATTCCATCATCTCTAGGCTATTGGAGTGCAGAGCGCTGCAGTACACCCATGGGTAATTGGTGCAACGGAATCTATGTATTGCTAGATCTTGTCACCTTGATTGAAAAACTTACCTATAATTTATATAATTTATTTTTTAAGCTTTGATTTTAAAATTTAATCTAACAAGGTAATTGTACAATTAAGCAAAACAACATTGTTAAACTGCACAAATACATTATTGGTGTTGTAAGACCTACATTTCCATTTCAAATGAGGTAGAATACAAAAAGCATACAAATGTGCACCTAACTGAATGGGAAATAAATAATAAACCACTATACACCACTAAGGACAAAAGAGGAGACCTCCAAAGGAAATCCCTCAATAAAGAAGAGAAGGATAAGGAGAGGTGTAGAAAGGGATGAAGTATGAAGGGAGAGGAAGATGGAAGGATTGGAGGGAAATGACCATTATCTTATACACGCCAACACAAACCCATCAGCTCCAATCCAGGTGTGATTAAAATGTATAGGATAGTCCCAATCTGGAAATAAGACCTCTCCTTACACACTAACATGTTCACTGTGGGATTGTCAGAATGCAGTCATTGAATTCCTAGTGAATAATACTCCAGTATTACCCCAGCATTTGTCTTAGACCTGGGGTTTCTGTGCACTCTTTATATGCGTCTGAGTGAAAATCCTTTTTATTGCCATAAAACAATCCACTCTGGAATGTGTGAAAAGGGTGAGGGAGCACAAAAAAGCAAGAAATGCATGCTAATTTATTAAAGGCTACCTGTCAGTCGGTTCATGCTGCATCATGAATAAGCAGGATTGTAGCCAGGGATATTTTTCTCTGAAATGCTCCGGTGTTTTAGAGAAGATCTGTCCTGCTTCTCCCTGCTGTGCTCCAGGTGACACGTGTTTCCCTTTATACACACACTGCAAAGGCGTTTAATGGGAGCCACTCTATTAAATGTATTGTTGGGGACCGCCATACTAAAGATTGGTGTGACCCCCCCCCCCCTTCCTCCTCCTGCAGTCATCCATTTGGTAAAGGGGTGTGCTTGCTTCTACTGTCTTGAGGAGCTGATGTGTGACCGTTCTGTCCACTTCCCTCACCAATGCTGTTAGTAGAGGCAGCACCAGAGGGTTGATGAACCCGCTCGAAGCCCGGCCAGCTTGTAAGCGCACTCTCCTTGGCAAGGAAACTAACGAATAGTTTTTGCAATGATCGGTAACCTAAGGAATAAAAAGTCCCTCTGCTCTTGAGAACGAAGTGTTTTCTTAATTGCAAGTAAACTGCAAATCTGCATATTTTTGTTAGAAGCTGTAAATATGTAGCAGCACTTTCTCATTATTTCAAGGAATTTTACAAATCCTATCTTTTTGAGACCTATTCAGTTTTGAAGCATCCTTGGTGAACCTCTTTATTGAAAATTCCACACCCCAATAGTGACATCATTTTACAAACTGCGCCTCTCAACATATCCAAAGCTAACCAGCTGCTTTTCATTAATGCAAATTGGCATGACAGGAAAGAAAAATGTTTTTTACCACCTAAATGTCAAAAACATCGGATCAGGTTACTATAGCTGCTGGACTTAACCCATTCACGACCCATGACGTAAGGGGATGTCATGGGTCATATCGGTCCCTTTCATGTAAGGTCCGGCAGTGAGCTCACATCATTTTCCCAACATAGCTGATCTCTTCAGCTGAGATGTGGGGCTAACGGCACCAATCGGATCCACGATCCCATCGGTGCTGTTAACTCTCTGGATCGCCCTGTCATTCACTCACTGACCACAATCCAAAGGCACCATGGCAGGGACCGTGCCATTCCCCGCCTGCATCGGAGATCAAGGGATTTCCGTGCATCACGTGATAGCCTAGGGTCCTGCAGTGACCACGGATGCTATTAGGATACCTTCACACGCGGCAATTTTGCTAGGCAATTTCACTGGCGATTTGCTGGTTGCAGTGAAATCATGGACACATTGTTCCATTTGTACACAGCAACAAAATAGAACAATATGTCCATGATTACACTGCAACTAGCAAATTGCCAGTGAAATTGCCTAGTAAAATTGCCGCGTGTGACGGTACCCTTAGGGAACACTTCCTGTGAGTGGTTGGCAAGTGCTGCCAACCACACACAGTGATGACTTGTGTCCTGTCCCGACGTGCTGTAGCTCATCGGGACAAGGCACAAGCGATATGCCACTGCAGTACTGTGGCACCCTATGGGTAAAATAAAGAATGAATTAAAAAATAGTTTTTAAAAATATGGAAAAAAAACCACAAGTTTAAATCACCCTCCTTTTCCCCTATTCAAGATAAAAGTATTAAAATTTACAAAAATAAATACATATTTGGTATCGCCGTGTTCAGAGACGCCCGATCTATCAAGATATAAAATCAATTAATGTGAGCCGTAATCTGAGTAACAGAAAGTGTCCAAACGCCAAACTTTAGCGTTATTTTGGTCATCACAGCATTGCAATAAAATGCAATAACGGGCGATCAAAGCAGCGCATGCACCCAAAAATGGTATAATTAGAAAGGTCAGCTCAAGACGCAAAAAATAAGCCATTACACAGCCCCAGATCCCGAAAAATGATAACATGACACAAAAAGTGCGATTTTTATTTATTTTTTTCTTCTTCAAACTTCTGGATTTTTTTTACCACTTCGACAACAGTAAAAATATACATGTTTGCTATCTACAAGCTTGTACTGATCTGAGGCATCACACCGTCACGTTAGTTTTGCCATATAGTGAACATTGTGAATAAAAAACTCAAACGTGTGATTGCACTTTTTTTGCAATTTCACTGCACTTGAAATGTTTTTCCCATTTTCCTGTACACTCTGGTAAAATAAATGATGTCATGTGTATGTTGACAGAAAAATAAAGTCATGGCTCTTGGAAGCAGGGGACCGAAACGCGAAAATTGAAAGCGAAAGAATCGCCAGGTGGTGAAGGGGGTTAAAGTCCTTTATTTGCCTATGGCAACCATCAGGACCACACATCATGATCTCTGGCTTAAAGAAGCCCTCATACTCTATTAACTATCTAGATGCAGTTGTCACTTTTGACAGCAGCATCTAAAGGGTCACACAGCCATGGTCGCTGCCAACAGCGATCGTGACTTATTGAGCCAGGTGTCCAGCCATAGTGTACACTGGACAGCTACTGCTTTCACACCCATCAGGAGATGATATTCACTTACATCTCAGGTCAGTAAAATCCGTATTGGTGGTCACTAATTCTGTCCACAGAACAGGTCATGTCTATTGTGGCAAAACCCCTTTTAAATAAACTTCAAGAATTGTGTTTTAGTATTGCAGACATTTCAGCAGCTTTTTATAACATTTACAAATAGTAACTTGTCCTCTGCTTGTAGGATTCAGTGCTTTCCATCCTTTGCGTGTTTTAGATACTTATTCATTCTGATTGATGAGTTTCCACAGTCCGGGTCTTTCACAAGTTCTTAGGCTGCATTCACACGTGGCGTAATTGCCGCATTATTAATGCGCGGGCAGTTTTCCCTCGTTTTACGGCCGTGCTATTTAGCGCAGGTAAATAAATGCAGTGCATTCACATACCGCGTATTTTGACGGCCGTGTTTTACCCCCAAGAGCGCTGGGGAAAGTGATATCACACGGTGGAGGAAGAATTCTGTTCCCGTGTGATATGTGTACTTTCACTTTCGCACTGTATGTAGATACACTGTGAAAATGAACTAAAAGAAAGCAATGGGTATTAAAAATAAAAAATAAAATGCCTCTGCCAAGTGTCCTGGGTTCCAAGCAGAAGATGTCCTATCGCTGCAAGGACATAAGGATGTGATTTGTTTTGGCCAATCAGCTGATGTGTCACGTGACATCATCAGCTGATTGTAACGTGACAGCATCAGCTGTTTGGTTTAGCAGCTGGCGAGTGATTTAACAATCACATCAACTGAGCGGTTTTGACTAGTGATTTAAAACAACAGCTGATTGGTCATCCGCCACCGTCTAAACTAATCACATCAGCTGAGTGGTTTTGGTGGACGGGAGGTTTCAGCTGCTCAGTTGATATTACACATCAGTTGATTGGGTTGCCGCCGGTCAGCTGATTCAGGTCCTGGCTGCGATCGTACATGGATGCCTTCCCAGGACACTGCGGATGGGTGACTATTAATTAATTTAAAAAAAAAAAAAATTTAATACCATTTCTTTTATTTCACTTTAGCAGTGCTAGCACTGCTAAAGCAAAAGTAACACCCATGTCACACGGGGGGTGGACACAGGACTCTTCCTCACCCTGTGTGACATTACATCCTGCTATTTCTCTAGCGCCCGTGATTATACGCACTGAAATTGCACATTGTCTGAACTACAATGCGTAATTCCAGCTGTTATCATGGCGCCTATGGGAGAAGGCACAAAGAATTAACAAGTTAATTCTTTTTGCGCGCACGCTTTCTCCCCCAGAAGGGGGCCAAAAAATGTGCATCGTCTGAACGGCAAAAGTGAAAGTCCATTTACTTTGTTGGGAGACGCAGATGCATCTTTGGGGGAAAAGCACATGTAAAAAGAAACTGCAATTACACCGCGTGTGAATGTAGCCTTAGGAAGGAAGTTAGCCATCTATTTGCTCCATAAAAAATGATCACACACAGTAGGTTACTCCCTATGAAGTGATTGGGAGATGAAAATGTAAGCATTTCCAAAGCCCTACAATACCGGGACATCCTATTAGGTAAGATGACACCTGGCAGAGCTGCCGCAGAACAATTGTACAGCTTTTATATTTTCACTTATGTTTTGCAAGAAACTGTGTTGTGGTGCAGACAGGCACTTACCAATACCCGTCATTTGCTAACTAATGACATAGCGTACGTCGCATTTAAAATTGTCAAGATGGCGCTTGACATAAACTCACCGGGCAAGATATTACATAACCTGAGGAAAAAATGCATAAACCAGACACTGCAAGGTTAGGAGACATAATAGAGCGTAAGCAAATGTTTTTCACCTTTGTACTAGAAAGGGCAAGCACCCAAAGGAGACAAGTACAGTAACATATTAATCATTCTGCAACCTTGATTTGTCAGTCATTAACGAGCACCTCGCGGCTCCTCTCATCTGCCACAATCCGAGCGCAATTTATAATGACCCTGGCTGTTCACTAGGGGAGGGTCTGTGATACATAGATAAACTATTGCAAGACATATCTTTGTTTATTGTGAGACGTGAGCTTCACTTTGACTTAGGCATTTTAATTGGTTAGATGTCTTTAGTTTTTATATTGCATCATTGATACACCTGGGTCTGACAATACAGTGCACAGACCCTCTAAAGCAGGACTGGGATATAACAGGACCTCATATGACAGCTGTCAGTTACACAGCTGGTTACTGTATGTGCACTGAGTCTATGTGCACCCATACATGCATCGTCTGTAGTATTTAGATCACTAAAGCTGAAAAAATACATGTTACATTTTCAGACAAAGGGGGTACCAATCTTTGATTTACAGCAGACAGGGCATACGACTGGGGGAGCTGCTGCTGCTGCACTCAGTTTGGTACATACATTCGCCAATGTCTGTTGGCTCATGAACCACGACAGTAGTAGCTGAGTGCTGCAGAGAGCTATTTTCTGAATATATATATATATATTATAATGTTTTTGTATACTAGTGCATCTTAGGCTGCTTTCATACTGGCATTTTCGCCAAGATGCGGCAGATTTACCGCATCTGCCACCTAACAGCCGCACTTGCGGCAAGTCCCATGTATTCCACAAGCCATCACAGGGTGAATATAATATTGATTAGTCAGTGTTTCAGGGCATTGGGAAAAGCTGGATAAAGAGCTTCTGGGTCAATCCCTATCAAGTGAGCCAATGATTTTTAACCTCTATTTTTTTAATTCTTTTGAGATTTTGTTATTTGGTAATAGCAGTAATTTAAAACTTTGCATTTTGTTGCATTTTTGGTGCGGACGAGATTGGGTGATTTGTGCGCAGGCATCCGCTGCGCACAGATCACACATGGGTGTGAATGGGTGCGCACGGTCATGCGCAGTCAAGCGCAGCACCGTGCACTCCCATTATAAACATAGGGGCTGGCGATGCTGCGCTCACATTGCGGCTCCCCTTCGCAGAACGCTGTGGAGGGGAACGCTAATGTGAAAGCACCTTACCCATTTATTGATCCCAACAACATGCCCTCTGCGACTTCCAATAAATGTGCTTTGTGGGACCTTGTGGATTATCGCCACTGATTTCCGAGGACTCAATGACAACCCATGAGCTTGCCTGCCTGCGGTCAGCTGACGCGATTACCATAGTGACACAGTCAACTGATACGATTACCGTGGTGACATGGTTAGCTGACCTCAGACAGGGACGAAGCTCTCGGAGCCATCATTGTGTCCTCGGAAATTGTGCTGATAGGATCTGTCTATCTTCAAGTGAGACCCACATGCTCATTAGGCAAAACTACATCCAGCTATACTGGATACAGCACTCATTCACTTTCTTGCTGGATCCTTCCGGATTTGGTTGGCGCTTTTTTTTTTTTTTTTCGAACACCCCCGCCCCCCCCACAAAAAAAAAGCAACATAATGCGTTTTTGGAGATCAGAAAAAAATAATTTTCTGCCGCATCTTGCAGAAATTGGATGCAGCCGCATGCCTCCCAATGTGCCGGAGTCCCCATTGAAATTTAATGCAGACAAATCGGATCCGGTAGTGTCCGACTTCTGCCGGAGGGCAGAAAAAAACGCAAAATTGAAGATTTGGGACCGCATATTTTAGGAAAGCCTTCCAGGTACCTAACATATAACATTCAGGCAAAGTAATGAAAGGTTGAGTTTTCCTTTCCTGCAAAGCAACCTAAATTTCCATGGAGATGTGGAGTGATCACAAGGAGCTGTTCATCCAGACCAGGGGTCAGATGTCGCACATTTGATGCTATGTTCTTATAATATTTCATACACAATAAAGAGTTTTTAGGGTTTTTGTCCTTTAATTTTCTGAACTCCTGTCTTGTTGGGGGAGCGCGCTCTGAAGATGTAAGCTGAGCCATAGTATGTGCTAGAACCATAACATGTTCAGTAATTGTGTGGCCGGACTGCCTCCCAGTAATCTCGCTTTGCCGGTTGCTCTATATAAACAGTAAACTAATCTGGCTCCTAGAATTGAATGTACAGTATGTAAACATTCCTGTACATGACTGAACATGAGAAGTGTGACATTTTATTAACCTTTGCATTGCTGCCTTCTCTGACATGAGGGGGCCATCATGAGCCTTTTTCTTGCGCACAATGTCAGGAGTATGTTGGCGCCGAGGTTTCACCTATTCTTATGCACAGAGCTATTCCTACCAAGTGATAGGGGCCACTTTTTACATTAATGACCGAGCCTCATTTTGCAATTTTGAAAGTGTCACTTTATGTAATAACTCTGGAACGCTTCAACAGATACCAGTGATTCCGAAAAAATTTTCGGAACCCACTGGGCTTCATGTTACTGGTAAATTAAGGACGATCTTTTTGTGCTTATTTGTGAAAAAATCTGAAATTCTGCAAAAGTTTTGAAAATTTCTTAATGTTTAAACTCTGCATTTTTAATACCATTAAACCAGAGAGTTAAGTCTGAAAATAGATAACATTTCCCATGTGTATACCGTACAGCATCATTTTGGAAACAAAATTTAATATTGTTAGGAAGTTATAAGGGTTCAAAGTTCATCAGCAATTTCTCATTTTGGAAACAAAATTTACAAAACCATTTCAAATAACATGGAGCTCTATGGTGACGGATCCGGAAAAAAATCAGATCTGGAAAACTGATCCGATTTGCTGTACTGCGCATGCTCAGAAGCAAGGTACAGCTCCATCTCTGATGACGGATCCGTGGGCATCGGTTGCATCTGTTGGCACAGATCCGTGCCTGTATGTGTGATGCTTGCAATTCAAGGATCACCACGGATGTGCACAAACGTGATGTGAAGGGGGTCATACGTTGGTAAAATGTTTCTTTTTCTATGAAATGTAAATGAGGGATCTCCAGTTATGCAGTATGAATGCTCCTGTCACACGTCCTCCCATGTATCCTTTGACCTCCAATATCTTACAACTGTAAACAAGGATTGGCTTGATACAAGGATTATACTTTACTTTCTCAAGATTACCAACATGTGATTAAAGCCAAAGAATGTGCTGTTTATAGAGAACTTGCACAAGGTGAAAATCAATGGTGTGAACACTGGTTATTATTGGATCAGTCTGCGGCCGGTGGAGCACAGTGACCGAATCCTGACCAAACACACAGCGGTCTGAGCCTGCATTGGGCTACATTCACACTTTTTCTACCGGTTTGCTTCATTTATATGGCTAGACATGCCCACTATCTGCAGACCTGACTGGCTTGGTGCACCTGGGCGAGCTGTTGTCAGTGTATCTGATTTACTCTGGTCCATACATGAGAGCAGAATAGCACAAGCCGTGATTGGTTTTTTTTTTTTTTCCGTCTTTCATACATACCTGAGGGTTGTATGAAAAAATGGTGAACTAGAACATAGGCCATTCTTGGGTCTGCTTTCCACGCACGCATTTTTCTTTTTTTTTATTTTTATTAATCAGTAGTACACTTGAAAATAAGCAATACTGTAATATACATGAGAGAAACCATCTTTCTGTTCCTGCACTGATCTGTCACTCTCAGTTCATTGGTGCTTCTACAATTCTATGGAGGGACGAGATAGAGGCCGTCCTCTGTGCTGCAAGTTCTCCTGGACCAACTTGGGCTTTGCTCACACACTGCATTTTTACTGTGTTTTTGCTGTGTTTTTACTGGTTTTATGCTAAGCTAAACCTGCATGTTTGATTTCCAGCAAAACCCGTTGAATCCGGGAAATGCTGTCCTCACACATTGGTTTAAAGAGGACCTGTCACCTCCCTGGTGTTTTCCAAACTGAAAGCACCCCTAGGGAAGCCATCTCCCATGTTTCTACCCCCTTTTCCCCCGTAAGTTGTGAAAAAAAAAAAAAATACTTTATAAAGTTTAGAGTTAACGAGTTCTGAGGGACTCTCTGTTTCCGGGGGAGCTCCCCACCTCCTGCCTCCCTGTGCCGCCTCCTGCCTGTCACATCAGCACTGGAGCCCGTCTTGCTGTATGCATACAGCATAACCTGTAGCCGGGCAGGACGTCACAGGCAGGGAGCGGCACAGAGAGGCAGGAGTCGGGGAGGACCCCCGTGAACAGCGAGGACTCCATAATCAGTAAATCCATCCATTCTTGTTATCTCTAAACTTTTATAAAGTGTTTTTTACAGCTTACAGGGCAGTAGAAACATGGGACACTCCTTCTCTAAATGCAGCAGACACGCTGCATTTAGTGGTGCTTTTAGTTTGGAAAGCACCAGGGGGTGAAAGGTCCTCTTTAATTTCTTTACAGAAACTGAAACCTGCTCAGGTTTTGATAAGAATGAGCTGTCAATTCTTACCTGCGTTTTTTCAGTGTTCTATAGGCAAATAAAATATAGCTAGTATATAGCTGTTTTATTCTAATATCCCACTCAAAGATGGACTAACTGTTGGCCAAATTTTTCTTGAAGCTAATGGTGTCTCTTCTGTGTTTTGTATTAAAACTCACAGATATATCCTCACGAACAACTTTTTTCACTTTCGGTGAGGAACTATATCTACAACGCACTGGAAGCAAAATGGCACCCCGGTATGCCAACCTTTTCATGGTTAAACTGGGAAATAACTTTAACATCCTGCGCCATCAAACCCTTGGCCTACATCCGCTTACATTGATGACCTCTTGATAATCTGGACTGAGTCTGAATAAGAACTTCTAAAATTCCATGACTAATTCAGTACATTTTATCCCACCATAAACTTGACACTGGACCACTCAAACACAAATCAACCTCCTGTATACCACCATAAAAATTTTAAATGGTTCATTCCAGACATCGGTGTATCGGAAACCAACTGACCATCCCACATACCTTTAGAGGAGACAGTTTCTACCCGAAACACATTAAAATGTCCATGGTTTACAGCCAGGCACTCAGATATAACCATATCTGTTCCAGCCCTAGAGACATGGGTGAACACTTAACCTATCTCAAAAAGACATTTTTAAAGCAAAATTCCCACCCCACCTCCGTCACGGATCAGAACCACAAGGATCCCTAAAAGTCAAGCACTTCAATACAGAGAAAACAAAGAAAATTGTGTACCTCTGGTGGTACCCTACAAACCATAGTTTGAGGCACTGAGAAATACTGCCAAAAAATGTCACCATATCCTACACAAGCATGAACGACTAAAAAAAAAATAATCAAAGGCACTCCCTTGCTATGCTACAGACAACCAACCAATTTAAGAAACATCATTATCTGAAATTCAGTGCCCTCATGTACACCAAGAGGAACTTATCATCATATAGTGACCAAAGACCAGATCAAGATCCCCAACACACAGCAGGATTATAAAATTCCTGGGAAATTCACATGTTCCCCTTCCAATGTGGTATAACTAATTCTGTGCACTATATGTGTTGTGGGGGGCTTCTATGTTGGAAAAACAAAACAGACTCTGAGCAAGAATGCGGTCTCATTTTCACATGATCACAGACAAAAAACTCATGAAGGCTGGTTTCACATTTGCATATCCAAGCGCAGCCAAACGCATACGCACTGCGTTCCTATGTTTAACATGGGAATGCATAGTAGATGCGTTTGGCAGCGTTCGGTTGCGTTTGGATGCACCTAATTTATGTGCCCTCCTCCGCCCTCCAAACTCACCAAGTTGCATTTTTTTGTGTGTTCGCGTGCGCTTGTTTTATCAGCAAGCGACCGCAAGCGCATGAAAAATGCATGAATCTCAATGAATCCGCAGTGTCCTCCGCATGACAGCACAGGAGAACGCTGCGGATCACATTGAAATCTCTCCCAGTGGCCACTGCTGAACTCCTAGATCAGCGGCGGCCATCTAGAGATCAGCTGGAGCAGCCACTGATCTCCCGGGGACGGGCACCGCTAATCTCCCAGCGGTGTCGGCACGGGAGATTTGAAGAAACAGCTGATCTGACAGCAAATAGGTGATGTCTGCGTGGGATATTTAATCAGCTGTCAGATCAGCTGTTTCTTCAAATCTCCCGCACCGACGCAATCGGGAGATCGGCAGCGGCCGCCGGGAGGAGGAGATCTCCACCGCTGATGTCCTCCTCCCGGCTGCCAAGACAGCTGATTGGCTGGCCGGGCACCATACTGGGTGAATGCATGCAGAGAATCTCTGCTGCATTCACATCAGTATGGCAGCGGTTGCAGTGCATTTGCATGCAGACACAAACGCCAGTGTGAAACCAGCCTTCCCTGTAGCCAAACATTTCTGTGGTCCAGGACATAACATAGACAACATGAAGGTTGTCATTAAAAGGCAATATCAAATTACAAAAAACATCGTAGGGTCTGGGAACACAAATTCATACTAAGTTTGATTCCGTGCAAACAGGACTAAATTTGTCTGGAGGCTTAAAGAGAACCTGTCACCAAACCAGGCATGGTGATCTAATTACAGCACTGGATGCAGCATGTCTGCAGCATGCAGGCAAGGGGTCACCCAGCACTTGAGCAGCCCTGTACCCCGAGATAATAAACTTAGAAAATTTACATGCTCCAGCCAAATAGGAGGTGGCCAGAGGCACTGAGGGCCGGGCCTAAACAGACTTTCTGGGAGAGAAAAAAAAAACCTCTGTTTAAATGCTGCTGAAGAGGGAGAGAATGATTGGCAGCGGTGGGCAGATTACCGTATATACTCGTGTATAAGCCGACCCCCCTACTTTTGCCCCCAAAAACTGGGAAAATTTATTGACTCTCGTATAAGCCGAGGGTGGACTCCAGCACAGGGTGCACAGGCCCCCAGGCACAGGGTGCACAGGCCCCCAGGCTCGGGGTGCACAGGCCCCCAGGCTCGGGGTGCACAGGCCCCCAGGCTCGGGGTGCACAGGCCCCCAGGCTCGGGGTGCACAGGCCCCCAGGCTCTGGGTGCACAGGGGGCTCTGGGTGCTCTGGCCGCACAGGGGGCTCTGGGTGCTCTGGCCGCACAGGGGGCTCTGGGTGCTCTGGCCGCACAGGGGGCTCTGGGTGCACAGGCCGCACAGGGGGCTCTGGGTGCACAGGGGCTCTGGGTGCACAGGCTGCACAGGGGGCTCTGGGTGCACAGGGGGCTCTGGGTGCACAGGCCGCACAGGGGGCTCTGGGTGCACAGGGGGCTCTGGGTGCACAGGGGGCTCTGGGTGCACAGGGGGCTCTGGGTGCACAGGCCGCACAGGGGGCTCTGGGTGCACAGGGGGCTCTGGGTGCACAGGCCGCACAGGGGGCTCTGGGTATGGCGCCCCCCCCTCCATACTGCCGCTGCTGTACAATAAATACAGTGTTATCTCACCGGCCCGGTCTCAGTGAATCCTCCCTCCTCCCTGCGAGGCTGCGTGTCATGTGGCCGGCCGGTGACGTCATCGCAGTGAGCCCCTGGTCACATGACACGCAGGCAGGAGGGAGGATTCACTGAGACCGGGCCGGTGAGATAACACTGTATTTATTGTACAGCAGCGGCAGCATGGAGGGGGGGGGGCGCCATACTGTGAGGGATGAGGGGGGGGGCTGTATACCCCGTGCTGGGGGGCTGTAAGGCGATATGCACTGCTCCCCCCGCGGATGGGCGGGGGATGCAGTGCATATCATGAATAAGTTATGAGCGGCTCCACGTCACGAGCCGCTCATATTGCAGCCTTCCCCCCCACCTCCTCCAGCCTCCTCCTGCTCCCGGACACAGCCCCCACCTCGTACAAAAGTATATGACTCGTGTATAAGCCGAGGGGGGGACTTTTCAGCCCAATTTTTGGGCTGAAAAAGTCTGCTTATACACGAGTATATACGGTACACAGGCAGGGGGTGTGAATCTGCCCTTGGCTGCAGCCCCTAGCCACCTCCTTAGTGGCTGTAGCATGTAAGTTTTCTAACTGTATTATCTCGGGGTACAGAGCGGCTCAAGTGCTGGGTAACCCCTTGTCTGCATGCTGCAGACATGCTGCATCTAGTGCTGTAATTAGATCACCATGCCTGGTTTGGTGACAGGTCCTCTTTAATGGCACACTACAGAATCTGAACGGCTTTTTTTCAAAGCAAAAACTGAGGACTCACACTTTTTTTTCTCTTTCTACTGGCCAACAGGGTACAAACCTATATTTTACCTTGACAATTTTCTCCAGACACCGTGAGGCACCATTCCTCAGGATATTGGTGCCATTAAACTGTCACTCTACTAATCTTGGCCAATTTAGGATTCTCTTTGTAAAACCAATGTTTATTTAACCCCTTAAAGGTTTTTTACCAAACCTTTTAACCCCTTAGTGACGGAGCCAATTTCCACCTTAATGACCAGACCGTTTTTTGCAATTCTGACCAGTGTCCCTTTATGAGGTTATATCTCCGGAACGCTTCAACGGATCCTAGCGATTCGGAGATTGTTTTTTCGTGACATATTGGGCTTCATGTTAGTATTAAATTTTGGTCGATAATTTTTGTGTTTATTTGTGAAAATATAAAATAATTGGCAAAAATTTTGAAAATTTGACAATTTTCAAATTTGTAATTTTTATTCTGTTGAACCAGATCTTTATGTGACACAAAAGAGTTAATAAATAACATTTCCCACATGTCTACTTTACATCAGCAACAATTTTGGAAAAAAAATATTTTTTGGTTAGGACGTTATAAGGGTTCAAAGTTCATCAGTAATTTTTCATTTTTCCAGCAAAATTTACATAACCTTTTTTTTTAGTGACCACATCACATTTGAAGTCTCTTTGAGGGGTGTACATGACACAAAACACCCAAGTGACACCATTCCGAAAACTACACCCCTCAAGCTACTCAAAACTACCTTCAAGAAGATTATTAACCCTTCAGGTGCTTCACAGGAACTAAAGCAACGTGGAAACAAAAAAATGGCCATTTTAATTTTTCCAACAAAAATGTTCTTTTAGCCTCAATTTTTTCATTTTCACATGGGCAACAGGATAGAATGCATCCTAAAATTTGTTGGCCAATTTCTCCTGAGTACACTGATACCTCATATGTGGTCATAAACCACTGTTTGGGCGCACGGCAGGGCTCAGAAGGGAAGGAGCGCAATTTGACTTTTGGAGCTAATTTACCATTCAAAAAGTGAAATGGCACTCCTTCTCTTCTGAGCCCTACCGTGCGCCCAAACAGTGGTTTAGACCACATAAGGGGTATCGGTGTACTCAGGAGAAATTGGCAAACAAATTTTAGGATGCGTTTTATCCTGTTGCTTATGTGAAAATGAAAAAATTGAGGACAAAAGAAAATTTTTGCGAAAAAAAGTACTTTTTCATTTTTACAGATCAATTTGTGAAGCACATGGGGGTTCAAAGTGCTCTCTATGCATCTAGATAAGTTCCTTGGGGGGTCTGGTTTCCAAAATGGGGTCACTTGTAGGGGAGCTCCTATGGGATCCCAGGATCCTGATAGATCACCACTGATGGTGATCTGATGTGGAGACCACCATGAACAGCACACTTAAAGGGAACCTGTCACCTAATCTATGGCCCCTAAACTATCACTACCTGCCCCTACAGACCCTAACTAGCTCCCTAACCATCCCTGCCTGTCCTAATAGGGCTTTATAGAAGGTGAATAAACCACTTTATAAACTTACAGTTTCTGTGACAGTGGGGCGTTCCTGTGGGCTCTTGTCCGAAGGGCGGGTTCCCCAGAGCCGCGCTCCCCCCGCCTCGCTCCCTTCCTAACGCCCTAATGGGCGGCATTATCGATTTGAAGAGCGGGGAGCCCATTGGAATCATCCCGCCCCGCTCTTCATGACGCGCGGCCCGGAAATGACGATGAGAGCGCGTCATTTCCGTGCCGCGCATGCCCAGTGCAGCGGGTGAAGCCGATGCGAGTGCCGTCGTCGCTAGGCAACGATCGGCGTCTTCGGAAGGTGAGTATCGGCGGCCCCCTCACCCTCCCAAAACTGCACATATATATGTGTGTGTAATCCACATGTACATATGGATTACACACACACATATGTACATTCACTTTTATTAGGCACATTTCATATGTGCATCTATATATATATATATATATATATATATATATATATATATATGCACATATATATAGTTAGATTGTGTGTGTGTATACGTGTGTGTGCATGTGTGTGTATACATACTTGTCTGTGTGTGCATGTGTGTGTATACTTACGTGTGTGTGTGTGCATGTGTGTGTATACGTGTGTGTGTGTGTGTGTGCGTGCATGTGTGTGTATACATACACGTGTGTGTGTGTGTGCATGTGTGTGTATACATACACGTGTGTGTGCGTGCGTGTATACATACTTGTCTGTGTGTGCATGTGTGTATACTTACGTGTGTGTGTGCATGTGTTTGTATACATACACGTGTGTGTGTGTGCATGTGTGTGTATACGTGTGTGTGTGTGTGTGCGTGCATGTGTGTGTATACATACTTTGTGTGTGTGCATGTGTTTGTATACATACTTGTGTGTGTGTGTGTGTGCGTGCATGTGTGTGTATACATACGTGTGTGTGTGTGCGTGCATGTGTGTGTATACATACGTGTGTGTGTGTGTGTGTGCGTGCATGTGTGTATACATACGTGTGTGTGTGTGCATGTGTTTGTATACATACACGTGTGTGTGTGCGTGCATGTGTGTGTATACATACTTGTGTGTGTGTGTGCATGTGTGTGTATACGTGTGTGTGTGTGTGTGTGTGTGTGTGCGTGCATGTGTGTGTATACATACACGTGTGTGTGTGTGTGTGTGCATGTGTGTGTATACATACACGTGTGTGTGCGTGCGTGTATACATACTTGTCTGTGTGTGCATGTGTGTGTATACATACGTGTGTGTGTGTGTGTGCGTGCATGTGTGTGTGTGTGCGTGCATGTGTGTGTATACATACGTGTGTGTGTGTGTGTGCGTGCAAGTGTGTGTATACATACGTGTGTGTGTGCATGTGTGTGTGTATACATACACGTGTGTGTGTGTGTGTGTGTGTGCATGTGTATATATATTTTGTAGAGATAGAGAGACTGAGGGTGAGAGGGTCTGTGAGTTTTGTGTAACGCTGGGACCTGGGTGACGCAGTAAACTTCACCTGAGGTCAGAGTTAATCCTCGTCACTCTATCTGACCTCAGGTGATCTACACTGATGTCACCCTGTTCACATCGGTAACAGAAAACTCACTCTATGTGGGTCACGCTGTGAAGTGGGAAGTTTCACATGAGGTCAGAGAAACACATTGCTTTATCCGACCTCAGGTGACACAGACCATGAATGCTTCACTGCACGAGCCTTCAAATATAATTGTTAGTGAATCTTCACTAACGGACGGACCTCTACCAGGATCCTGGATGGGTATGTGGGAGTAATAAAGATGGAGTCAAAATACGTGTTTGTGTTTTTTGTTGTAATAAAAAAATTTTTCTCGGTGTTGTGTCTTCTTTAATACTAAATAGAGATTCATAATGGCCGTGTCTAACATTGGCGCGACATTATAAATCTCGGGCTTAGTGCCAGCTGCTAAAAGAAAGGTGGCATTAACCCCTTATTACCCAGTCTGCCACCGCCACAGGGCAGCTGGAAGAGCTGGGTACAGCTCCAGAATATTGCGCTTCTATAAATGCGCAATTTTCTGGGGCGGCTGCGAGCTGCAATTCTCAGCGGGGGTGGCCCAGAACGCTTGGGCCTCCCTACGCTGGGGATTCCAGCCCTCAGCTGCCTAGTTGTACCTGGCTGGCAAAGAAAAATGCGGCGAAGCCCCACGCCGTTTTTTTTCTTGTCAGCCAGGTACACCTAGGTAGTTGGGGGTGGATGGCAGCTCCTAGCTGCCTAGTTGTACCTGGCTGGCAAAGAAAAATGTGGCGAAGCCCCACGCCGTTTTTTTTCTTGCCAGCCAGGTAGACCTAGACAGCAGTGGACTGCCATCCACCCCCTACTACCTAGGTGTACCTGGCTTGCATGAAAAAATGGCATCTGTCTTCACCACATTTTTCTTTGCCAGCCAGGTACAACTAGTCAGCTGGGGGTGGATGGCAGCTCACAGCTGCCTAGTTGTACCTGGCTGGCAAATAAAAATGCGGCGAAGCCCCACGCCGTTTTTTTTTCTTGTCAGCCAGGTACACCTAGGTAGTTGGGGGTGAATGGCAGCTACCAGCAACCTAGTTGTACCTGGCTAGTAAAGGAAAATACAGCAAAGCCACATGCCATTTTTTTCTTGCCAGCCACATACAACTAGTCAGCTGGGAGCTGCCATCCACCCCAAACTACCTAGGTGTACCTGGCTGGCAAGAAAAAAAACGGCATGGGGCTTCGCCGCATTTTTCTTTGCCAGCCAGGTACAACTAGGCAGCTGTGAGCTGCCATCCACCCCCAGCTGACTAGTTGTACCTGGCTGGCAAAGAAAAATGTGGTGAAGACAGATGCCATTTTTTCATGCAAGCCAGGTACACCTAGGTAGTAGGGGGTGGATGGCAGTCCACTGCTGTCTAGGTCTACCTGGCTGGCAAGAAAAAAAACGGCGTGGGGCTTCGCCACATTTTTCTTTGCCAGCCAGGTACAACTAGGCAGCTAGGAGCTGCCATCCACCCCCAACTACCTAGGTGTACCTGGCTGACAAGAAAAAAAACGGCGTGGGGCTTCGCCGCATTTTTCTTTGCCAGCCAGGTACAACTAGGCAGCTGAGGGCTGGAATCCCCAGCGTAGGGAGGCCCAAGCGTTCTGGGCCACCCCCGCTGAGAATTGCAGCTCGCAGCCGCCCCAGAAAATTGCGCATTTATAGAAGCGCAATATTCTGGAGCTGTACCCAGCTCTTCCAGCTGCCCTGTGGCGGTGGCAGACTGGGTAATAAGGGGTTAATGCCACCTTTCTTTTAGCAGCTGGCACTAAGCCCGAGATTTATAATGTCGCGCCAATGTTAGACACGGCCATTATGAATCTCTATTTAGTATTAAAGAAGACACAACACCGAGAAAAATTTTTTTATTACAACAAAAAACACAAACACGTATTTTGACTCCATCTTTATTACTCCCACATACCCATCCAGGATCCTGGTAGAGGTCCGTCCGTTAGTGAAGATTCACTAACAATTATATTTGAAGGCTCGTGCAGTGAAGCATTCATGGTCTGTGTCACCTGAGGTCGGATAAAGCAATGTGTTTCTCTGACCTCATGTGAAACTTCCCACTTCACAGCGTGACCCACATAGAGTGAGTTTTCTGTTACCGATGTGAACAGGGTGACATCAGTGTAGATCACCTGAGGTCAGATAGAGTGACGAGGATTAACTCTGACCTCAGGTGAAGTTTACTGCGTCACCCAGGTCCCAGCGTTACACAAAACTCACAGACCCTCTCACCCTCAGTCTCTCTATCTCTACAAAATATATATACACATGCACACACACACACACACACACACGTGTATGTATACACACACACATGCACACACACACGTATGTATACACACACTTGCACGCACACACACACACAACACGTATGTATACACACACATGCACGCACACACACACACATGCACGCACACACACACACACACGTATGTATACACACACATGCACACACAGACAAGTATGTATACACGCACGCACACACACGTGTATGTATACACACACATGCACACACACACACACACACGTGTATGTATACACACACATGCACGCACACACACACACACACACACGTATACACACACATGCACACACACACAAGTATGTATACACACACATGCACGCACACACACACGTGTATGTATACAAACACATGCACACACACACACGTATGTATACACACATGCACGCACACACACACACACACACGTATGTATACACACACATGCACGCACACACACACACGTATGTATACACACACATGCACGCACACACACACACAAGTATGTATACAAACACATGCACACACACAAAGTATGTATACACACACATGCACGCACACACACACACACACGTATACACACACATGCACACACACACACGTGTATGTATACAAACACATGCACACACACACGTAAGTATACACACATGCACACACAGACAAGTATGTATACACGCACGCACACACACGTGTATGTATACACACACATGCACACACACACACACGTGTATGTATACACACACATGCACGCACACACACACACACACACACGTATACACACACATGCACACACACACACGTAAGTATACACACACATGCACACACAGACAAGTATGTATACACACACATGCACACACACGTATACACACACACAATCTAACTATATATATATGTGCATATATATATATATATATATATATATATATATATATATATATATATAGATGCACATATGAAATGTGCCTAATAAAAGTGAATGTACATATGTGTGTGTGTAATCCATATGTACATGTGGATTACACACACATATATATGTGCAGTTTTGGGAGGGTGAGGGGGCCGCCGATACTCACCTTCCGAAGACGCCGATCGTTGCCTAGCGACGACGGCACTCGCATCGGCTTCACCCGCTGCACTGGGCATGCGCGGCACGGAAATGACGCGCTCTCATCGTCATTTCCGGGCCGCGCGTCATGAAGAGCGGGGCGGGATGATTCCAATGGGCTCCCCGCTCTTCAAATCGATAATGCCGCCCATTAGGGCGTTAGGAAGGGAGCGAGGCGGGGGGAGCGCGGCTCTGGGGAACCCGCCCTTCGGACAAGAGCCCACAGGAACGCCCCACTGTCACAGAAACTGTAAGTTTATAAAGTGGTTTATTCACCTTCTATAAAGCCCTATTAGGACAGGCAGGGATGGTTAGGGAGCTAGTTAGGGTCTGTAGGGGCAGGTAGTGATAGTTTAGGGGCCATAGATTAGGTGACAGGTTCCCTTTAACCCCTTGTTAACTGTGCTCTTCATGGTGATCTCCACATCAGATCACCATCAGTGGTGATCCCAGGATCCCTATGGGATCCCAGGATCCTGATAGATCACCACTGATGGTGATCTGATGTGGAGACCACCATGAATAGCACACTTAACCCCTTGTGACCCGAGGATTCTGACAGGTCATGAACTCACTGAGTTCATGACCTGTCATTCCCTGGGCCGCACAGCAGGGGTTAACAGCGGTGCACGCGTGCGCGCACACCAGGGTGCGCGCACAGAGGAGGCGAGCACCGCAGGAGAAAGAAGCAGGAGCCGCCGGCAGGAGAAGCCCCCAGGACCGGAGGACCGCGGGACCGGAATCAGGATCGTTGGTAGGTAAGAGTGGTGAGGGGGGATTTACTGGGGCTGGGGGGGGCCCTACAAAGAGTTTAGAGGCGGCGGGGCCTCTGGGGAAAAGGCAGCGGGCACAAGGCATCAGGAGAGGGGGTGCCCGGTGCCCGGAGGCCAGGGGATGCCCGGTGCCCGGACCACGGGGGATGCCCGGAGGATGCCCGGAGGCTGGGGGATCCCTGCAGGGGACTAGGGATCCCCGGTGGAGGACATTCCCATGCAGCCTGACATGTGTGACATGTCAGGCTGCATGGAGATACAGGAAAGGCAGCGCACCGCCGCCATTTTTGATTGGTACGGGGGGGGGGGTGGAGGGGTCTTAGGGGCCTTAGGGGTTAATGGATCACTTTGATCCGACATGTGTTTTCATGTCGGATCAAAGTGAAAGCATTTTTTACAGAGCACTTTCACTTTTGTAATGTGATGACCGGTAAACGGTGTTTACCGGTCATCACATTACAGCGCGCGGGTACAAAAACAGCTAATTACTAATCTCTAGGGTGTCAGCTACAATCGGTACGCTGACACCCTAGAGGTATTAGCTCCAGGGGCGGCGCTATAGGGCTTTTTCCTGCCAACGTCTACAGACGTCGGCTAGGCTTTAGTACCCTCTTTTTCCGACGTCTGTAGACGTAAGGCTGTCGTCTAGAGGTTAAATGTCCATGCATTTGTGCCTTTTGTGTGTAAATAATTTTCTTCCAATATCTGATCATACCATGCCTGAGGAAGAGACATAGGATGTTTTGAAAGTTTGCTGCGGAGTTAGAGGCTGTGTACACCCTTGACCAGCCTGAAGAGGCGGGTCCGGGTAACGAGTTCACCGAACTTCCGGGGACTGGCCACATGGTGTCACACACAGCGGCGCCCTCTGATTGGCGACCGCTGTGTTTCGGGTCTGTGCACGTCTGGGGGCGTTTCCCTGATGACAAGTGCGCTGGTCTTGACATACTTGGACTTCCGGGTTCAGGCCAGGAGGCGGGCTGCAGGAACCGTGGGCACTTCCTGCTTAGGTGAAGGTACCTCTTCTACATGTCTGATGTGTGAGAGAACTCAGAGAATGTATTTTTTTATTTGTTCTTCCTATATTTTTCTTGTCCACTAGACTTACAAAAATCGGGTAAGTCAGTAGAGTGTGAGCTCCCGTTCACTTGGGCTAAGAAATTGTGTAGGCCCTGTATAGAACAGAACATTTCTGAGGAGTTGCCAGGGTTATCTTCAAACCTCCAGTCTCTAATTAGGTCTGAAGTGGAGAATACCCTTAGGACCTTCTCTCAGGGGAAACAGCCAACTTCTTCTTCTGAAATGATCCAACCCTAAAGTGAACCTGTCAGGTGGTTTATGCCCCTCCAGCTATCACTGTTGTCCCTGCAGCTTTATAATACTAATCTAATCATCCCTCATAGTGGAATGTTATAGGTGAAAAAAAAGCATTTATACACTTATATTTTCTCATGTAAATGAGGCACAGTCTACATCTTGGAGACTGTAGTCTATCTGGCAGGGTAATGGTTAACAGTTCAGCCGAATGTCAGAACATGCCTTGAGCTCTGATGTGATGTCACAACTATGTGACTGTTAGGTGGAGCTAAATCTTCACAGAGTATAATTATTTGGCTTTCTTAGCTCCGTCCACTATGGTCACATGATTGCTACATCACACAGGTCCTTTAGACAGACATGGTAATAGCGAGTTAACCTGCCAGACAGTCTACCTCCTCCAAGGTATAGTCACTGCCTCAGAAAATGTAAGTGTATAAATGCTTTTTCTTCAGCTCTACCATTACACTATGATCTCAGCTAGGGATAATTAGAATAGCATTATAAAGCTACAGGTACAGACAGTGATAGCTGGAGGGGCAAAAACGACCTTACAGGTTCCCTTTAAATGACTTGGATCAGGAGGAGAGTGTGGGTCCTCTGTATTCTCGTCTGATGACGACTTCGGTTGACGTCACTGCTTCTCAATTGAGGATAGAAGGGCGCTCCTAGAGCCTTCCTGAAATGGAAATATCCCTTTGAGGAATCTTCTTGCTCCTCTTGGGATAAGGCCAAAATAGATGTGGCAATTGTGAAAGATTCAAAGAAATATTCTCTGCCATTCGAGGATATGGATACGCTGAAAGACCTTCTGGACAAGAAAGCGGACCAGTTCCTCAAAAATGCCTGGGAGTCAACTGCAGGAGGATTTAGACTAGGAAATGCAGCCATAGGTGCAGCCAGATCCCTCATGGTTTGGCTAGACCAGCTTATTAGCCAGCTGAAAGGCAGGGTTTCTAGGGAGGAAATCTTGGCCTCAGTCCCTGTCTTGCAAGGGGCTGCAGCATTTCTGGCAGACGTCGCTGCAGATTCCACTGTTTTGACATCAAGATCTGCAGCCTCCTCCAGTGCAGCTAGGAGGGTGTTGTGGTTGAAGAGCTGGCCAGGAGACCTTCAGCTGCAAAACAAATTGAACCTCCTTCCTTGTGAAGGTGGGGGATAAGAAGAAGAAATTCCCTGATCTTTCTTATGCCTCATTCAAGAAGCCCTTTCAGACCAGTAGATACTCGAGGAAGAGTTCTCTGTAAACAAACCAGTCCAGTTGGTCTGAACGGAAAACAGCAGAAAGAGGCTTAATTTTTAAGGGGCCCTGTTGTGACTCCAAGAAGGCCTCCAAGTGACGCCTTTTTCCAGGTGGGAGGTCTTCTGTCTCACTTCTTTCCAGCCTGGGAAAGGATTTCCTCATGTGAATGGATCTTAGACATTGTCAGACCAGGCCTGAGGCTGTGGTTTCCACATCTTCCTCCGACCAGGATAGATGAAGGGATGTAGGGCCTCCAAGCCTCCAAAGCCACGCTAAGTCGTAGGGTTAGGTAAGCTATTAGTATGGCCTATTCTGCAAGCGGCAAGCAAGTGGAGTAGAATCTCAGAGCTCATTCCACGAGAGCCGGGTTACTACCTGGGCAGAAATGCCAGGCGTGTCTATTGATCAAATCTGTAGAGCGGCAACATGGTCTTTGCCTTCTACATTCTAGAAGCACTATAGACTGGATCTCTCTGGTGCTGATATCACTTTTGGGAGTAGGGTTCCACAGAATGTGGTCCCTCCCTAATTTTAAATCTTCCCTGTAATTCTCTCATTTAGGATGCTTTCATGGACGACCGATTAACACGTAATTACTTACCAGTAATGTGTTTTTACTTGGTCCATGACAGCACCCTCCTATTTCTTCCCATTTTTGAGGGTTCGTCACTTTTTTCTTCTTTTCCTCTTGGTGTTTAGGGTTGTGGTGGACTAACGATATTCCGTAGGTCTGATTTTCAGACTCTGTAACCAACTGACATTTCTCTAGTCACCTTCCACGACAGCATAGGAGGTAGCCTCGCCACGCCCTAATTGGGACAGGAAGCAGAAGAGGTTAAAAGGACCCTCCCACCTCCCACTAGCCAGTGTCTTTCCTGTCCCCATGGGGCATGGAGAGGTTTTTTTCCTGTGCTGTGGGGCCGGCGACTGCAGCATACCTGATGTTTAGCCGGGCAGCGTTGGTCGGTGCTACGGCTCTCCTCCTCCGGCTGCTCCTACCGCATGTTTTTCGCGGTAGGACCGGGCAGCGTTGGTCGGGCTTCCGCTCCTCCTCCTGCTGCTCCCACGTGTGTGGGACTGCTGCCCTGGCTCTCCGGATCCCCTCGGGGTGAAGCGGGCTGTGGGCTCCCTGGCCGGCGACCTCCCCTGTTCCGGAGCCCGCCGGCCGCTTCCCGCGCTTTCTTACTGTTCCAGCGCGACCGGAAGTGACGCTGGTGGGCGGGACTTCCGGTCACGCGCTCCCCGGCGGGAGCGTAGCGCTTCCGGGTTCCAGTGACGGGACCTGGCGATCAGCATGCGGCCACGCCACCACTGCAGGTGGCCTAGCCAGGACCCGGTGCGGGAAGCGGGGAACTCGTTACAGACACTGGGGGGCAGGCCTTTCTTTAGGAAGGCTGCCCTGAAGACTTCTGAGCCACGGTAAGGTACTGTCCTATGTGTGCTACTGAGTCTTCTCCAGCAGCTGCAGTGCCAGTGTTTCCCCTGCCACAGTGTATGTCTGATGGAGTGTGGGGGGGGGGGGTCCTCTCTTCTGCCTATGGGCAGTTGTTATTGTTGGTCCCCTTAACTGTGCTTTGGTTCAGGGGACGAGTCTGGCATCAGACCCCCTCTGGGAGGGCCGTTAATGCCTGTTGTCCTGGTTGGGCTTCACACCCTAGCCTAGTGTATGGCATGAGATTCAGGCTTCCCTTTCCTCATTCTCTCTGGCAGCTCCTTTTGGGGATGCTCCTGGGAGAGGGAAGGTCAGGTTTGGGCTGCTGTCGCTCCATCTTCCAGTGCCACTGAACTGAGTAGGTTCCTCTTCCACTTGGAGGAACTTGGGCTAGGGCCTGTCAGAGCTCTATGGGAAAGTTCTACCATCTGGGGATATTGGCGGCTTTGGAGCTGCCAGCCCAGTCCGCTTTCCAGTCCATTCTACCATCGTTCAGGATTGGAGCTTTCCTGAGAATTCCTTCAGGGGGTGATCCCAGTAGTTGGTTTCTCTCGTGGCATCTCTGATTCACGGGGTCCCCGGGGGGGGTGCAGGTCGGCATGTAGCTAACAAGACTGCGCTCCCCTTTGAGGCTGCCTCCCACCTGGGCCAGATGGGCTGCATGGTTGTGGGCCTTCTGCCTTTGTCTGTGGATGATGGTCAACTGGGCTCCCTTCAGGGGCTCCCTAAGGTGGAAGCTCCTTGTCTTCCTTCCCTTTCTCCGGTGAGCTTCCTGGGGTCTTGCAGATGCCTGGGTCCGTCTGACACCCTGTATCTCTGTCTATCCGTCTCCACCTGACGAACTTTGAGGCTGACTTTGAGGAGTGCCTTAATGAGACTCTGCTCTCTACCCTTCATTGGGTTCTTGGTGTTTGGACCTGGCCTTGTTGCCTTTATGGACCAGGCAACTTGAGCGCAGGGCTCTTCCGGTGCGGCCTACTAGTTGGTGGTCCCTTTGGCACTCGGTACCTCGGACCTCCTAGCCAGGGGTTTCCTGGGCGGTGGAGTTCCCTTGTAGGCCTTGGACTGGTTGTCCTCGTGCCTTGTCCGCTGCAGCTGCTGTACTCTGCCTCTCAGTGGCTCGGTGGGGGAAGGGGTAACAGGGCGAACTCAGCCTTTCTTTCCCGGTCCTGTGTTTGAGCCTCCTACCCGAGGCACCACGGGCTCTAGTGGTATATTCATATTTCCCAGGAGGCATTACGCCTCAGAATTCTCTGTGTTGGGCATTTTCGCCTGCTGGCCGCAGTGGTTCTTGGACTGGTCTCCCTGAGATCAGTAAATGCTTTGTGGTGTTCTCCCCCAGTGGCTGACTTCGCCGCTTGCCGGGGGTTCTGAGGGTCTTTCCGAAGACCTCCTCATCGTGTTCGAGTTGCCTCCTCCGCCTGCTCTCCGGGTTCCTACCCTGCCCTCTCAGGGTACATAGGTTCTTTTGTACTCCGGAGTTCAGGATCTCCTTCGCCCGACGGTCTTCTCGTCTGTCCAGGTGGTGAGGAGGGGTTGGGGGCTTTCCCGACTCTTCTTGGTCGAACTAGCCCTCTGGAGGGGCTTGTGTCATCGTCGGCTTCCAACGCCTCCCCCTTCATGGGGGCAGGGCTACGCCACCAGATGGCTCCACTCTATTGGACTGACGCATACTGCGGGTGCCCATTCTCCCTCACCCCCAGATGCTCCTCAGGTTCACAATCCTGTACAGAGGTACATTCCTCCACTTTCTTTTCATGGGGGTTCTCCTCGGCTCCGGGGTTTCTCGATCATTATGGTGGAGGTCGTTGCTTTCCTATTGGATTGCAGCCTCTGTCTGGGTGCTATGTCTGGGCTGTTTGCTTCTTCTTGCTCCTTCGCCTCTGTCCTTCAGGGCAGGGTGGTGGAATCTCTGCTGCGCTTCTGCGCAGTCGGGCGTCTCCCTCCTTTCGGGCGACGGTCGGCTCTGGGATCATTGACGTTCTCCATCCCGCCTGTCAGGTGGGCTCAGGTTCTTCTGTTCCATGTCTTGTCCTGTTGGGGCGGACTGCCGTCCTCTGAATCCCCGGGTTCGTCTCCCGGGGATGCCTCCTCATCCCTCCTCTGGTAGTTGAATCCAACGGCCTGCTTTTAGGGGTGGCCTGGGTTTTGACTCCCCTGGTGGCTTTTCCTCTGGATGCCAACCTAGGTGGGGGGGGGGTGGGGGTCGCCCTCTCCAAGGAGCCTGGGGTCTCATCTTCATTCGCGGTCCTCTATTCGCTGGGAACTGAGAGTGGTACTTGAGGTCCTTTTTTGCTGTTCGTGTTCCTTTCCGGGGATGGGCCATTCTAGCGAGTGGCTGCTGTGGCAGCACCCATGGAGCAGTGAATCTCCTGCCCCGTGCCCCATTCACCCAGCTGTGGCTGTGGGTTCAGTTCCTAAGCTGTATTTATCATCCGAGTCATGATCTATGGATGACAATTGCTGGCTACAGGCTCTCCCCCTAGCGGGCCCCGTTCCCTGGCAACTGTGGGCCACTTGCCATTGGGCGATGCTGTTTGTATTCGTCCGACCGCATTCCTCTTCTTCCTTCTGTAGTCCGCCTGATAGGATCCCTACCCCTTCAGGCTGGGTTTTCAGCCTCCGGGAGATCCTCCCGGGAAGGGGGAGCCTGGTCCAAGCGGTGTTCTGCTCCCTGGTCGCCAGTTGGGATGCCCGGAGCTCGTCCTTTTTGCTTCCCGGGCGATTCATACTGTAGCAGCCTATGTCTCCCTGCACCTCGAGTTGAGGCCTGGTGGGGGATGGACCTCTTTCTCCCAGACTGAGGTTTTTTTCTTATTGCTTCTGGCTTCCTGTCCCCCTTCTCCCTTCTCGTGAGATTCCTGGGGAGGGTCTGGTAAGGAGTCCTCTCTGTTCTGAGGGCCCCTCTATGGGCGAGGTGGTATTGGTTCATCCTGCTCATGGCGCTCTAGGTCAGTGGACCAGTCCTTTTGCATTCGGACCTCTGCTTGCTATCTCGTGGTCTTCTGTTCCTTTCGGATGCTCGGCAGCTCGACTTAGCTGCAGGGTTTCTGAGGGCCAGGGCTGAGGCCTCTGGGCCTGTCGGCCGAGTTGGTGGCCTCCTTGCGGACATTCCACATTCCGGTCACTTCGGCACTTTGTCATGCGGGTGTGAAGTGGTTTTTTCTCCTAAATGTGGTTAGGGCCGGCGTCTTTGATCCGGCACATGCCGGGTTCGGCGTTTGGTTCTAGGTTTGCCACGGATTTGGCGGGGTCCTCATTGTTGGCCTGACTGGGCTTTTTCGCCCTTCCTTTGGACTTCTGTCCTCCTGTGATATCCGTTGTTGTCGACCGGGTTGGCGTTTCTGCTGGCGGTTGCTTCTGGCCTATGTGTTGGGGGCTTCAGGCTTTCTCTGGCCAGGACCCGTCGCTGTCTGTCCTGGATGACTGCATTGTCCTTCACCTGGACCCTTCGTTTCTTCCCGAGGTCGTCTTGGCATTCTTTCGCTCCCTGTGGATGTTTCTTCCTTCCCTTTGTCAACTTCCGCGGACTCCGTTGGTGGTGAACTTTCTTTATTTTTCTGTCCATGGTGCAGTGCTCTGGAGTGTGGGCGTCCTGACGTGTGGCTCTATATGTTGGCCGGCCTTTTGGTCGTCATACGGGCGAGGCAATGGCTCTACGTTCTTTCGCCCCCTGGTTTCGGAATGTCTTTCCGGACTCCTTCCTTTCCCAGCTGTTCCTGCTCGTTTCTCCAGTTTTCCCTCTGTCTCCTGGGAGGAAAGGGGCTGGGGCTTCTCCGGAGCAGTTTGCTAGGCTGCTTCCTGGGGTTCATTGCATGCTTCCCGAAGTTTTACTGTCTGGCCCTGGCTTCCCCTGGGGCTTTGGCTTTTGGCAGGATAGTCCTGCAGGCTGTAGTCCCACCCTAAGTATTAGTTCGTTGGTATCCCTCCTATGCTGTCGTGGAAGGTGACTAGAGAAAATAGAATTATTCTTACCGTTAATTCGGTTTCTAGGAACCTTCCACGACAGCACTTATTTCCCTCCCTATGTTCCTCGGTTTTTCCTGGAATGTATTACTGTTATTATTGCTCTCAGGCTATGGTTCTTTGTAAGACACTGGCTAGTGGGAGGTGGGAGGGTCCTTTTAACCTCTTCTGCTTCCTGTCCCAATTAGGGCGTGGCGAGGCTACCTCCTATGCTGTCGTGGAAGGTTCCTAGAAACCGAATTAACGGTAAGAAATAATTCTATTTTTGAGAGGAACCGCCCTTTTTGATGACTGATGGTTCCCTGTCCTTGGAGGGGGGAACCCTTTCTCGTTTAGGGTGCTATCTTGGACTCCGAAAAAAACACATTACTGGAAAGTAATTACGTGTTTCTGTGGAATGAATAAAAGAAACATTGTAATATTTCTTGTGTTCTATTAATTTTTGTAAAATAACTAAAAAGGACATTGACTCCTTAAAAAGAACCAAGCATCAGGTTTTTATGACAAAGTGAAGCCAGTGCTGTACAGTTGCTAAATTAAATTGTACTGATACTTGACAGATTGGAGGCTTAATTGCATAGAAAAGTGTATTCAAAGTTCTAGGAATCGGTGCAGCAGTTGATTGACTGGGGCCGCCGGCAGGACTATTTGGGTTGGGTCTTGTTGTGTAATACCTCCTCTGTGTGCTGGTCCTGGCTATATGCAAATATTCCCCCTCTGTCGCCTCCATCTTCTTATTTTCTAGTGCCTGTGCACTAAACACTGGAAGCACTTCAGTAACCCAGCATAGTGCTATGTCTGGCACCATGTTGGTGAAGTTGCTTTCCTGTAATGAGGTCTGCTCTGTAGCATACCGTCTTCTGATTGTGGTGAGCTGCTGGTGAGAGCGTTGTATCATCTTATGCTGTAACCGCGCGCGCTCCCGCAATCACAAGCAAGGGAACAGCTTGCAAGGGCGATACAACAAGGCGAGGCTGACACAAATAGTCCCGCTCTGCGGCGACGGTCAATCAAGTGCGACTCTGATTTCTAGAACTTTGATTACACTTTTCTATGCTGTCAAGCCTCCAAACTCTCAACTACAGGTACAATTGCATTCAGCATCCTAACGCCATACGGCACTGGCTTCACTTTACATCACAAAATCCTGATGGTTCTCTAAGCTTATACATGGTAGATGTCTATCGATGAATACATACTCAGCACTTGGAATGTTCAAATTAAACATGTACGTTTCTTCTTGCGTAATTGCCACGTTTTCCCCGCATTTTGCGGGGCTGTTTAATGCATTTAAAAAAAAGCCATGCATTCACACACCGCATTTTTTTATGGCAGCATTTTTTCCCTAAGAGCACAGGTGGAAGTTATGTCACACGGGGACAGGAATAATCCTGTTCTCGTGTGAAATGTTTGTACTTTCACAGTGTATCTACATATACTGCAAAAGCAAGCTAAAAGAAAGCTATCTGTATTAAAAATAATAAAAAATGCTCACCTCTCGGCCGAGTGTTCTAGGATGTGTCCACGTCCGATCGCTGCAAGGACCTTAATCAGCTGAACGACGGCAAACCGATCAGCTGATGTGTCACCTTTTAGCATCAGCTGAGCGGTTTAAACGGCTTGTCAAAACAGATCAGCTGATGTGTCACGTGACTGCATCAGCTGAGCAATTTAAATCGCCCGCCAAAACTGTACGTTTTTGGCGTTCAGTTTAAACTGCTCAGCTAATGTCACATCACGATCAGCTGATGCCACATGACACTACCAGCCAATCAGACGATTGAGGTCCTTGCAGCGATCGGACGTCTTCCCCTCGGGTCCCGGGACAGCCGGCAGAGAGGGAAGTATTTTATTTTTAATACCTTTTGTTAACTTTTATTTTGCTTTCGCAGTGTATGTAGAAAGTGAAACTGCAGCCCCGACATGTCACATGGTGGGGAGGAACACAGGATTCCTCCTCTCCCCCCCGTGTGACATCACTTCCCCCAGCGCCCGTGATGTTGTAGCGATGTATATGGAACAGGCATTGTCTGAACAACAATGTGTATTCCAGCTTCTTATAATGGGGCCTATGAGAGAAAGCGTGCGCGTATTTGTGCAAACAATTGACATTTTCATTCTTTTTACTCAAGCTTTTTCCCACAAAAGCGCTGCCGAAAATGCGCAGCGTCTGAACGGCAAAAGTAAAAGTCCATTCACTTTGCCGGCAGATGCAGATGTGCTTTTGCTGGAAAAGCGAGCATATAAAGACGCAGAAATGATGCTGTGTGAACACAGCCTTAGCCTTGACATCCGCCTGTCAGTCTGAATGTCTTTTTACATAGTAGATGGTGGCACAAACATGCCACATCGTCATGTTTTGGTTATTCATCTAATGTGAATGGATTTTGATTTCTGATTAACTATAGCATAAATTGTGACACCAATGCCAATATAATAATAATTTTAAAGGGATTGTCCACTTTTGTCTATCTTCTCCCAGAACAACAAAAATCCACCACACATCACCGTGTCCCCTGCTGGTTGAATTTCGTTAAGATTGGGTGCAGGGAACACGTGTGCATGTCCAAAGAGAAAGAGGTTTTGTCTCCTGTTTGTTAACATGCTTAATTAATTATCAGGGATGATAGCCCACTGCCCAGTGTATTCTGGAGACTGGAGAGCTAGTGGTCATATTTACAAGCCTTCTGGTGACCACTACTAATGGTGTGCGACAAGCTTTTAGGGATCTGAGAAATCTCTACATGTCACACTTTGTGCGTGTCTCATGTATTTTGAACTTCCTTAGATTATTAATCTTTAAGAAAAAGGGGAATTTTTTAATTTATAATTAAGGAAATAAATCAGGGAACATACCTTTGGAAATTCCATCCACCGAGGCCAAAGCAAATGTGTATGTTGGCGTGTGACCCTATAGGACATTATTGTAACACAAACCTTGTTTGAAATTGGCAACTTCGTAAAGAGAAAATTGAAAGAAACTGCTACCCTTAATGTACAGTCATGACCGAAAGTGTTGGCACCCTTGAAATAGAAGCATTTCTCCCAGAAACATTACACTTTTTTATACATGGTACATTGTTTCCTTTGTGTATTGGAAGAACAGCACAACTAAAAAAGGGCAAATTGGACATTATTTCACAATGAAAAGCAAAAATTGCCTGGGCAAAATTGGCACTCTGTATAATATTAACACTGTATAATATATTGGTTGCAGTTACAATATCTGTTCCAAAGTGTGTGCAATCAGTTGCTTCTTACACCTCTCAACTAGAATTATGGACCACTATTCTTTAACAAACTGCTCCAGGCCTCTCATATTTGAAGGTGTCTTCTCCCAGCAACAATTTTAAGATCTCTCCGCAGAGTTTCAATAGGATTCAGCCTCATTACTGACACTTAAGAACTCTCCAGCGGTTTGTTTCCATCCATTTCTGGGGGCTTCTTGGAGGTATGTTTGGAGTTATTGTCCTGCTGGAAGAGACATGATCTGTGATGCAAACCCAGCTGACTCTGGACACAACATTACAACCCAAAACCCTTTGGTAATCTTCATTTTCATAATGCCTTGCACACAGTCAAGAGGCAGTCACAGTGCCAGAGGTAGCTAAACCGCCCCAAAACATCTTTGAAACTCCACCATATTTGGCTGTATGTACTGTGTTCTTTTCGTTGTAGATTTCATTCCATTTTCCGTAAAGTAGAATGATGTGCTTTACGACAATCTTTGGTCTCATCTGTCAACAAGCCACTTTCCCCAGAGGATTTTGGCTTACTCAAGGTACATTTTGGCATTTTGTTGTCCTCCTGGGTCTCCTGCTATAGTGTGTTATTGATGTCGACAGTTCGTGATGACACTGATGCACCCTTAGCTTACAGGACAACTTGAATTTTTGGAACTTCATTGGGCTGCTTGTGCACCTCAGGAATGTTCTGCATTTGAACCTTTCATCAAATTTTTTTCTGCTTGTAATGTCCATGAAGATTAGCTAAAGTTCCATGGGTTGCAAATGTCTTGATTGTGTTGGCGTTCCGTGTACAAAGGAACCTCAAGATCTCTGGAGATGGACTTGTAACCTTCATATTGTTGATTATTTTTCAACAATTTTGGTTCTTTAGTCCTCACAGCTCTTTTCCTCTTTCTGTTCTCCATTAGTGTAGCACACCCTGACACACAATGCAAAGATTAAGTTCACTTCCCCCCCCCCCCTTTTTATCTGGCTTCAGCTGTGATTTTCAGATTGCCCATGCTTGTTACTTACCACAGGTGAGATTGAACGAGCATCATATCCTTGAAACAAAGTTGCTTACACACAAGTTTGGAAAGATGCCATCAATTTTGTCTGGCCCATTTTTGTTTTTTGTGTAAAATTATGTCTCAGTTTGCGTTTTTTTTTTTTTTTTTTTGTGTGGTGTTCCAATACACAAAGGTAGTTAAATGTGTTTTACAAAACTGCGCATGTCCGGGAATGACGCGCATCCGGCGTCGCGCGTCGTAAACCTGGAAGAAAGAGGCGGGAAATTTATATCCCTGGCCTGCTCCTCAAACAATGATCCTGCCCATCGGGGTGAAATTTCAGCTGCGAGGTGGGGGGAGCGCAGATCTGGTGAGCCTGCCCAACCTTCTCCAAGGTACATAGGAACGCCCACCCGCCACAGAGGATCTAAGTTTATAAACCGCTATACTCAGGTATTATAAATCACGTATAGGTCAGACAGAGATAGATAGTACAGTAGTTGGACGCTCCAGGGACAGATATTTATAGGTTAGGGGACTAAAAGACCTGACAGGTTCCCTTTAAATATTTGTTCCGATTTATAATTCCTTATAATGCATACATACCCTCTAAAAGCAAGTGTGTATTCACTGCACATCCATAGTATGGCTATTTGTAATAAGGTATTTTGGGTTCAGCGTTTATCTGGCTTTTGAAACACTTGTGATCATTGTGTAGATACATCAGAAGAAAATTTTAATTAAGGCCCCCCTCACACTGCGTTTTTTGCACATCCATGTGGATCCTTGAATTTCAAGGACCACACGGACAGGCACGGATCTATGCCAACAGATGCCAACTGATGTTCGCGGACCTTTTTTTAATAGATCCGTCATCAGTTAGCAGAGATAGGGCTGGAATGAGCTTTACCATGCTTCTGAGCATGCTCAGTACAACAAAACAGATCCGTTTTTTTCATGGATCTGTCTCCATACACCCCCATGTTATTTGACGCAGACCGCAACAGATCAGTTTGTGTCCACTTTTTTGAAGGCAGCCTAAAATCGGAGCAATCTCTGATTCTGGGCGCATGTAAAAAGCGTACACAAATGGATCCCTGACAAAAATGGATAGCCATATAAGACCAATCCGTGCCCGAGTCAGATCCGCAAAAACCAGTGTGAAGGAGGCCTAAGACATTTTAGAATTGGAAGTTGTAACTTATCCATACCACAAGGGAGATCTTGCTGATCACTGGAGTTTGACATCGGGCACCCCTAGCAACTGGTAGAATAGGGTTATGCAGAGCTCCAGTTCTCAGGACATGAAGTCATGCATGCTTGACCTGTGGTTCATTCATAGTCTATAAAACTTCCGCAGAAGCTAGAGTACAGCACTCTTGTTTACACCAGTTTTATAGCCAATTTGTGGAGCTTAGTTCTAGTCTGTGAGCCTCCACTCCATTTTAGATAGAGCTCTGCAGAATCTTGTTCTGAGGATCACAGCGAAAGGCTATAGGTTGAACCCCCAGTTATCAGTGACTTATGCCTAGCCAAGGCTAAGGGATAATTTGCAGTTTTGGGAATAACCCCATCCTTTTTGGAGGTTTTGGCTATATTCTTTCCTGCAGAATGCAGTGTTCCAGTGTGTCATGACTGCATGGAAAATTTTGTCTATCCTCATCATAACTCTTAGGCCTTACTTAATGTCTTCCAGAATATTGTGGTGTTCTAAAAGGGAACATATGCAACGATGAGGAAATTTTAATGTTTGCCTCTAGATCTGCAGAGTCTTAGATGAGTTAGTTCTGACCCTTGGTTATAACATAACATTCCAGACACCAAATAGTATGTAATGCAATTAGTGTCTCGCAATGTAAGATATATAGATTGATGTAATAAGTTTTAAATAGATATTATTTATAATGTGTGTGTGGATTTGTACATATAGTACTTCGACGAAATACTAGTGCATCTAAAAGAATTAGAATATCAACAAAAAGTTAAGTTATTTCAGTAATTCAACACAGAATGTGTAAAATTTTCAGTTTCAATATGTGTAAAGATGATACATATCATAAAATACTTGCAGAAATTCTGTATTTTTCAAACTATAAGATGCACCCCCCCCAACTTTTGAGGGAAAGTAGGGGGGGGGGGGGTCTTATAGTCTGAATGTACTATGCTGTAAGGGGGTCAGCTTTGGAGCAGTGACCGGAGGCAGGCTGCAGCTGCTGGTGGTGACCATGTGGACCCGCTCATTAGGTTGATGTAATATTCACTGCACTCTCCCCATCCATCACCTCTCTGCATTGAAGCAGACAGCTGCAGCAGTAGCGATTTTGTCTGGATATTCACTTTTTCGCCCACATCATCATTGGCGTGTGAAGAAGTGAAAATTCTTGACGATCATGCTCTTTCCCCCTGCTCCTCCCCCGCTCCCATCGGTCCCTCTGCAGCATCAATGTCCTCCTAGCTAATGCTGAACTCTGTGTGGAGCGGAGCACAGGACAGTGACATCACCGCTGTGCGCACCGCTCACAATGATTATTGTTCAGCTTGAGAAGACAGGAGGATGTCACTGCTGCAAGTGGGAGTGATGGGAGGTGAGTATGATCGTTTATTATTTTTTTTTTTTTAAGTGATGGGGGTCTATCTACCCGGATGGGAGGATCATATACTTTATATACACAAGGATGGGGGGAAATAATATCAGGATGGATATATGTGGCTACTTTGTGTTGGTATATTATTATTTATTATAGCACCATTTATTCCATGGCGCTTTACATGTGAAAAGAAATATATAGAGACAAGTACAATATTCATGAACAAGACAAGGCACAGGAGAAGAGAGGACCCTGCCCGTGAGGGGTCAAAGTCTACAATGGTTGGGCAAGGATAGAGTAGGTGAGAGAGTTGGTCATGCAGCGGTATAGTGGACTGTGGATTACTGCTGGTTGTAGGCTTGTCAGAAGGAATGGGTCACGTAAAATCCCAATAGACATTTTTCATGTTAAACCCACAAATTTTAAAGCGGACCTGTCACCCCCCTGCTGCATGGCAATCTAAATGCAGCACTGAATGCAGCATGTCTGCTGCATTCAGGTAAGGGGTCCCCCATATGACTGTGCTGTGTACCCCGAGATATAGCCTTTGTAAAACTTAGTGAAAAGCAATGGAGGCAGTCACTGTGGCTGGAAGGAGCTTGAATGACTCTTTCCAATCCCTCCCTCTCTGCCTGTCTGTGTGCCGCCTCCTGCTGTTGTTTATGCTTTTTCAGGGCAGGAATATGGAGCTGACGTCAGGACAAATGATTTGCATGCTGGGAGTAACAGACAGGAGGAGGTTAAAGCCAGCACAGCACAGAGAGGCTGGGCCAGAGATGAATCTTGTTGCAATATCACGCCCATCGGGGAGTGATAAAGGATCATGGAGGCTGCAAAACAGGCCCAGGGGGACTATTGTATATAGCCCCCACTTAATTATCATCCTAATGAGTAAGTATAAAAATGTTTTTACAACATTGAAAACAAGCATTTAGCCAAGAGTGGGATAGTTATAGTGGTAACAGGAAGGTGCAGGGACATGTATTGATAGGGTAGGTGGCTTTTAGGAGGTAACTGGTTCCCTTTAAGTCCTCAAAGTATGAATACCTTTTTAAAGCAAAAAAATAAAAAAATCCATACGTTTTATATACACTGAGTGAGGCCGTGCACATCTAGCTGGATTTTGTCCGGAAGTATGAATATTGCATATTTGTGGTCACGAGAGATTTCTCATGGCACACAGTGTGTGCAATGTGATAATTCACAAGTTTACAGTCACTTTGTCTGCAGGCTTCTCGTTTTAAACCAGACAAACCATTTGGCTGGAGACACACTGGAGACTTGCCGAGTCTCTCATAGCATCACCCAACACTGCTGCCGGCTCTCTGGACAGGAGCATGCAGCTGCATTGAAATGCTTCATCACAGAATGATTGACCTGACTAATTTAACTCCACACTATTATTTTGAATACACCCCCTCTCAATGATTCAGATACACAGACTCAAAACATGCAGATCATGAATGCAGAGTCTGTTGGTTTTCTAAGAATCTACTGCAACAACTGGTAAATTGTTTTAAGTGGCAATATAATTTATACCAAAAACAGTGAATAATCTGGTTAGTCATATTGGACAATTATTTTGTACAACTTTAATTCTCACAAAGAAGCCTCTACTGAAGAACAAAAACAAGAAAAGGAGACTTGTTTGCACCAAACAGCCTATGTACTAGACATTAAATCGGTGAAACAAGTACTGTAGTCTGAGGAGTCATGATTTGAGATTTTTGGTACCAATAGCAGTGTCTTTCCAACGTTTTAAGTAAGAGGTTTCAAAATGAAATCCAGCCCACAAGACATTACAAGTAACTACCTGATGGAGAGACTGCCCTGGTGTGTAATGCTGCCATCAGAGGAAAAGGGCGTTTTTATGTAGCACACTATCTAGATTGTTTTACATCTTTCTTTACTACCTGTTTCCATACGTGTTCTTTTGTGGTTTTCTGATCATCATAATGGGAGACCCAGACAATGGGGTTTAGGGCGCTGCCCTCCGGAGGTCACACTAGGTACTACAAGTTTGTAGCACCGCCTCCTCCGCTTATAAACCCCCACCGTAGGAGACATCCTCAGTTTTAAACTTAGTGTGCTCGGAGGATCACGCTTTGCTTGCACTTCACTGCATTCTCACAGCTTACGTGATGGCGTATGAAGACAAGGTAAAATGGTCCCGCTCGGGATCCCCGACAGCCTCCCCGCTCACCCTCTGCGGAACACGCTGGTGGAGGTACCGGAGGGCTTTTAGCCTGGACACTTCAGTGTTCTCCCGGTACGCTGTCGCGCTCCTTCCTTTCCATCCCTCCATGGAGGCTCTGGTAAGGGGGAGCCTGGAGCCTTGCACAGCTCCGCTCCGTCCGAGGCCTCCCTAAATGGTGCTTACAGACCGGACGGAGCCAGCCCAGTCCGAGGCCTCCCTAAATGGTGCTTACACTCCGGACTGGTGCTGTACCCCCGTCCGAGGCCTCCCTAAAGGTGCTTACAGACCGGACCGGCACTGAGGCACCTGGTGTGTCTCCTGTGTGCCTGGGGGTAGTGTCTGTCACTGTGGTGTCATGACACTCAGACCGCGCGGTTACCCTCGGGTCCGCGGTTCTGGCGGTGACCCTGTGCTGGGGTCGCCCTGGCTGACCGCCCTGTGTGTCACAGGGGCTGAGGCTGTAGACTGCGGGTGTTTTATGTGTACATGCAGTCTGAGAGTGTGTGTGGTGATATTCACATTCTTTTCCCGCGCTGCGGGCTCCGGCACCTCCATTGCTGAGGCAGTCTGGAGGAGGAGGAGGCAGCCCTTATGGTGACATCACCGCTGGGCGTGTTGTGTGTTCTTCCCGCGTGTTCCTGGCTCCGCCCACATCTTCACTGTCGGCGGCCATCTTCTCCCTCACTTCCCGGCTGGGATCTGGCTGCAGCGCGTGTCTGCACTTGCAAGGGAGACCGGAACTCGCGGAGGTCACACACACACACCGCTTCCTCCTACCGCTTTATTGCGGTCGGTAAGCCACCGGGATTCCCGGTTTGTTTGTGAACTTTGGCTTATATTCCCCTCACTGTGGTGATGTCCTCAGTTGGGAAGCATGCTGCTAAGGCGGCAGTGGTCACCGTTACCTGCGCTACATGCAACGGGACACTGGTGGAGGGGTCCTGCAATAACTGCGGACGCCCAGAGGCCCGGTCTGCTACTACTGAGTCTGCAAATCCGGGATTATACCCTGAGGTTCAGGTGATCCCAGGGCCATGGGAAACGCAGAATAAGATTAATGAATCTCTGCTGTCCCAGATGTCCTCCATGTCGCAAACCCTGGAGGCACTGCATAGGAGACTGGAGAACCCAGCTACTCCTCTTAGTTACCCCCGGGTGTCTCTTACTTCTGCTGTAAGACCCCCTAAGCGAGCCCGTGAGGCTTCTCCTGAGCTCCAGACTCTCTCTGAGGAGGAGCGTTCCTCTGATGGTGAGGAAGATGATGGGGGTTCTACTCTTGGGTCTATGTCTGAACCTCCAGATGGGGTGGAGGATCTGGTGTCCTCCATCAATGAGACATTGCGTCTTGTCACTCCTCCTGAGGAGGTGACTGTACACCCCAAGGAGATATACCAATGGCTGCGGCCAGAGGCTAGACCAAGTGGCTCCTTCATGGACCACACTAATTTCGGAAGGGTGATTAAAGCTCCCAGGTTGCATCCTGGGCGGCGTTATGTCCGTAAAACTAAGGACAATCGCTTTCCCTTTCCCCAGGAGGCGCTCCAGGAATGGTCGCAGTCCCCCAAGGTGGATGCTTCCATGACTAGGATTGCTGCGCGCTCCTTGTTTTCTGCCTCTGATAGCTCCTCGTTGAAGGATGCTACTGATAGACAGGTCGAGCAACTCGCCAAGTCTTCCTATGAGGCTGTGGGGTCTTCATTTGCCCCTAATTTTGCCGCGGTCTGGACCCTACAAGCGATTACTATCTGTTTGGATGGTATCACTGATCTAGCTAGGTCCAGTCCAGAGGTCCTGGCTCTCACTGAGAGAGCAAGGGCCTATGCGGACTATGCCAGGACGGCATCTTTGGAAACTGCCACTCGCTCTGCTGTGGCCTCGGCCAATGCAATTGCGATCCGCAGGCTGTTGTGGCTGCGTCTTTGGGACTCAGATGCCACATCTAAGAAGATTTTACAAAATCTTCCGTTCGCTGGTGACAGGCTTTTTGGCACCGAACTGGACAAATTGATAAAGGATTCTGCTGAGTCTAAGATACCGCAGAACAAGCCTAAGCCACGGTACACCGTGAAAAGGAACCCTAAGCAGTGGTCCTTTCGCTCCGGTTCACAGTCATCAACGGCGTCCACTCGCTCAGACCGAGGGGGCAAGCCTGCTACTCAGTGGCGTTCCAAGAGTCGTCAGAAAAAGCCGGCGGGGGCAGCGGCTGCCACCCCCAAGCCCGCCTCGACATGACTCGCTCTCTCATCCTGCCTCCCCACAGGTGGGGGGCCGCCTGTCCCGCTTTCAGGACAAGTGGCTTCTTCACATTCACGATCAGTGGGTTCGAGACGTAGTCTCAAGAGGTTACAGGATAGAGCTGACGTCACGACCAATACACCGATTCCATCGGTCGGTTCCATCCCCAGAAAAGGCTCAGGCTTTTCACCTGGTGTTGGAGGGACTCCGCAGAGACGGAGTGGTGGTCCCTGTGCCCACGGAAGAGAGGTTCAGGGGTTTTTACTCCAACCTCTTTATTGTCCCAAAGAAGGACGGCTCTTTTCGCCCGGTGTTGGACCTCAAGTTGTTCAACCGTCACGTGTTGGTTCGGAAGTTCCGCATGGAATCCCTGCGCTCAGTGATCGCGGCTGTGTCACAGGGAGACTTCCTAGCGTCCATCGATATCAGGGACGCTTACCTTCACGTCCCCATTGCACCAGCTCATCAGCGCTGGTTGAGATTCGCAGTGGGGGAAGAGCACTTCCAATTTGTGGCACTGCCATTCGGGCTAGCCTCAGCACCACGGGTGTTCACAAAGGTGATGGCCTCCATGATGGCTCTCCTGCATGCGCAGGGACACGCCGTCATACCCTATTTGGACGACCTGTTGGTCAGGGCGCCATCGGAAGACCTTTGTCGGGTGAGCCTGGAGGTGACCATGAAGTCCCTGGAACGGTTCGGGTGGCTTATCAACATTCAAAAGTCGACCCTGGTTCCGACCCAGTCATTGACATATCTGGGCATGGACTTCCACACGGACTCGGCCCTGGTGTCCCTACCTCAAGCCAAGCAGCTTGCGATCCAATCAGGAGTGCAGAATGTCCTCCTGTCTCCACAGTCATCCCTACGGGTATTGATGAGACTGGTGGGTCGCATGGTAGCGGCGATAGAGGCGGTGCCGTTCGCACAGTTTCGCCTCCGTCCTCTCCAGCTGGAGATTCTTCGCAGATGGGACAAGAGGACGATTTCTTTGAATCGGCTGGTGACGCTGTCACAACCAACCAGGGATTCCCTACAGTGGTGGCTACAGCCACATCATCTGTCACGGGGACGGTCCTTCCTAAAACCGTCATGGTTAGTGGTGACCACCGACGCCAGTCTGAAGGGCTGGGGTGCGGTGTTCTTGCACCACAGGGCTCAAGGCCTCTGGACTCAGTCGGAGTCGGCGTTGCAGATCAACGTGCTGGAGATCAAGGCGGTCTATCTGGCGCTCCTGGCGTTTCAGAAATTCCTGTCAGGACAACCCATTCGGGTACAGTCCGACAATGCGACGGCCGTCGCCTACATAAATCATCAGGGAGGGACCAGAAGTGCTCAGGCCCTCACCGAAGTCCACCGCATTCTAGCTTGGGTGGAGGAAAACGACTGCCTGATCTCCGCAGTTCACATCCCAGGGGTCGAGAACTGGGAGGCCGACTATCTGAGCCGACAGGGGATGGACGCCGGAGAGTGGTCCCTTCATCCAGACGTCTTCCGGGACATCTGCGGCAGATGGGGCACTCCGGACGTGGATCTGATGGCCTCACGGCTGAATCATCAGGTGCCCCAATACGTGGCGAGATCATGGGATCCTCAGTCTCTGGGGGCGGATGCCCTGATCCTGAGTTGGTCCAGCTTCCAGCTGCCATATGTGTTCCCGCCTCTAGCTCTGATTCCCAGGGTCCTGTGGAAGATCAGGACGGAATGCAGAGTAGCCATTCTAGTGGCTCCAGATTGGCCCAGGAGGTCCTGGTACCCGGACCTGTGGCAACTGTCAGGCGGACACCGGTGGGCTCTTCCAGAGCGCGCAGATCTTCTCGCGCAAGGCCCATTCTTCCACCTCAATTCCAGGGCCCTCAGATTGACTGCATGGCTCTTGAGGCCTGGCTGCTGACATCCAGAGGTTTCTCTCCTACAGTGGTTGCCACTATGAATCGGGCAAGGAAACCTGTTTCCAGGAAGATATACCACAGAACGTGGAAAATCTTTTTTACCTGGTGTGCATCTGGTGGTCGCTCACCGTGGCCGTTGTCTATTCCGACATTGTTGGCCTTCCTACAGTCGGGTTTGGAGTTGGGATTATCCCTTGGCTCTCTGAAAGGTCAAGTATCAGCACTTTCCGTGCTATTTGACAGGCGCTTGGCGCTCCTCCCGAAGGTCCGCCAATTTCTGCAGGGGGTGTCTCGGGTGGTTCCGCCCTACAGGCGGCCCCTGGACCCTTGGGACCTCAACATGGTCCTAGCGGCATTGCAGAAACCGCCGTTCGAGCCACTGAGAGACATCTCTCTCTCTCGTCTGTCCCAGAAGGTGGTCTTTCTGGTGGCGATTACGTCTCTGAGAAGGGTCTCAGAATTGGCTGCACTTTCGTGCAAGTCACCCTTTCTGGTGGTTCACCAGGACAAGGTGGTGTTGCGCCCACGGCCTGAATTTTTGCCGAAGGTGGTTTCAACATTCCACTTGAACCAGGAGATTGTTCTCCCATCATTTTGCCCCGCTCCCGTTCATCAGGTTGAGCGCGACCTCCATACTCTGGATCTCGTGAGAGCTGTACGCATTTATGTGTCCAGGACCGCCTCCTTTAGGAGTTCGGATTCCTTATTTGTCCTCACGATGGTCGCTGTAAGGGGTCCGCGGCTTCAAAGTCGACCTTGGCCAGATGGATCAAGGCTCCCATTCAGGAGGCTTACCGGTCTTCTGGTTTGCCTCTCCCGGTGGGGTTGAAGGCACACTCTACTAGAGCTGTAGGTGCCTCTTGGGCCTTGCGACATCGAGCTTCTGCTCTACAGGTGTGTCAAGCGGCCACTTGGTCCAGCCTGCACACTTTCTCTAAGCACTATATGGTGCATGCCCATGTCTCTGCGGATGCGAGTTTGGGCAGGCGGGTTCTCCAGGCGGCGGTTGCCCACCTTTAAAAGGGAACCATGTGTTATCCGTCTTGTTGAGGAACTCTTCCCGCCCTGGGGTATTGCTTTAGGACATCCCCATTGTCTGGGTCTCCCATTATGATGATCAGAAAAAAGAGAATTTTGTTTACGTACCGTAAATTCTTTTTTCTTGAATCATCAATGGGAGACCCAGCACCCACCCAGTTGTTCTGTTGCATGTTTGCATTTGATCTGTTCTCTGTTGAGACAGTGTTTCCGGGTTGTTACACCGTCTGTGCACGGCATTCTTCCCGATGTTTCGGGTGTGGTTTATTTCTCCTCGCAGCTTATGGACTAAACTGAGGATGTCTCCTACGGTGGGGGTTTATAAGCGGAGGAGGCGGTGCTACAAACTTGTAGTACCTAGTGTGACCTCCGGAGGGCAGCGCCCTAAACCCCATTGTCTGGGTCTCCCATTGATGATTCAAGAAAAAAGAATTTACGGTACGTAAACAAAATTCTCTTTTTTGCTGCTTTCAAAACCAATATACGGAAAATTTACCCCAAGCGTGTATAAAAAATTAATTTTATATAAATGGATCACAAAAATTAACTCCAACATTCAGTGCATAACCAACAAAGCAAAATAAGCAAGACAAACTACAAAATCAGAAGAAATGCTCAATTGCACAAATGTTCGATTATTGCATAGGTGGGGGCTCCTACAGCTCTCCTTGCTCAACAGCAGAGCTTTGCTTCACCTTAAGTTATATTGGTGTCCCCGCTCCCCGGAGGCTTACCCTACATCATTAGAGGCAAACCTCTACAGGGGAATCTGGACGACCCAAATTTACAGTTTGCCAGTGGGATTAGATGATCACTAGGAATAAGTTGTGCATCACATCAACAGCCTAACTGTTAAAAAGGTGTCCCCTTACACCTGAAGACATACGGTACATCTGTTACATATGATACATTGGCGGAAAAATTATTTCTGACTAGTATGGTTGCTATTCAGTCTGTTTAATTTATCATAAGTATGTTCTGTTTTTAGGGCGAATACAGCATCCTTGTTTCTTTTATCCTCTTTAACCTTGACGTGTTTCTCCCTCACTGATATTTTCCGAACATGGGTTCATCAGGAGGCACAGAGTGGGTATACAGGGAAACATTGATGTCAAATTCGTGCTACCGTCTAAAAAGATGGATAAACAAAAATTAATGTCAGCAGTCAAATAAGGTACAGAAAAACGTAGATGTTGGCTCCTTCCATTGATCACCTATTGATCCCTTTTTACTTCAGATGGCAGCATATGGTGAAATCCAAATGCGACAAATCTGGTGTTTACTGCTGATAGACATGGTGAGGTGCAAGCATGGGAGTACTTCAACAAGAGGTTCACTCTCCATTTCAGCATTGACAAATAGATCTATAAAGTATGTTTCTTTTTGTAACCAAAACCAAACTAAGGGTATGTGCCCACAGGACGTTTTTTAAGAAGTCCTGAACGCAGCAAAACCTGAGGATCCTAGAGTCCTTGACAGGAGAATTGCTATGATCTTGTCTGCGTTTTTATGTGCGTTATTGCGCGTTTTATGTGCGTTATTGCGCGTTTTATGTGCATTCTTTGTGCGTTTTTCCTGCGTTTTTTCCATTGACTGCACCAAAAACGCAGGTATTTGACAGTTCTTGACACTTGCAAAACCAATGTGTGGGCACAGCGTTTCTGTGAAACACATTGGTTTTGCTGGGAATCAAAACCACAGAAACAAATTAGCATAAATTACCATAAAACCAATGGGTTTTCTGCATGCAGGAACTGCAGCAAAACGCACGGTGTGCACATACCCTAATAGGTACAAAGATATGAGACGAAAGGTATCTTGCCATGATACACCACAACTTCCCTCACACTGTCAGACGGGACAAGAAAGCCCAAATGGAACACCAAGCTGTAAGTATGTAACAAAACCATGATAGAATTCAAAAGCTTCACCAATAATACCACAGTTACAACCCCCTTCTAGGATCAAGTCAAAACCCAAACACTCATGCTGGTCCTGAATTTCACGCTCCTCTCATTGATATGGAAGGGGTACTACCAGCCAGCTAATAGGTTACTACAAACAAATATAGCCACAATGAATAACCCCATTAACCAGCACTTAATACAGGCACCAACAAAAGGCGAAAGAGAGATACCCGTCACTTATGTCCATATGGGTCTACCTCAGTGTTCCCTTCATTCCCCAGGCTGCAACAAGCAAATGTGGACACTGCCAGGGTTATATACTGTGTGGGGGAGGTGCCCATCCGATTGCTGATGCCTGTGAGCATCGGGTCTTATCACTGCCATCCTTTCTGTGTCCCGAAAATCGGAGATGCGTAACCGGAACTGTCAACGCCTGGTACATGTTCCCATGGAGACACAGATCCGAAAACGGAAGTGCGTCATCAGCAGTAGCTAAAAGAGGCCCAGCGTTGCTATAGAGCTGGGGGCAGTACCACAGCCACACTCTGCAGAGTCTGGGGTCGGTAATGATCGTCTAATAACCTCAAAGCCACATGTACATGTTCAAGGAAATTCCAGACCCTGCCTTGCTGATATATTGTACATAAGTAAAGGTGGAAGATTAGATGGAATGACTAACATTTAGTTATCCCTAAAAGCAGTGGCGTAACTTCAGGCCCAGGGGCCCTGATGCGAAAGCTCCAACAGGGCCCCCAATTATTGCAAATCTTTAATAGTATTAGTCTTTTCCTATGGGCCAAAGGGACTTCTGGGACCCAGGTGCGATCACAACCCCTGCACCTATTGTAGTCACGCCCCTGCCTAAAAGATATAAATATTAAACCTCAGTCAAAATTAGAAGTCTAGAATATAATCCTCAGTACTAAACATATATATTGGAAGATGAAACCAGTAGTAGTCAAGATCTTCTGGACATTGGTGAATAAGGGACCTAAAACAATTGCTCTTCTAACAGTAGAAGGGTTATAACCGTGCTATTTAGCACTTTAAGTGTGGGTGCTATGTAACCTATAGACACACCATACTACCCAAATACAGGACTGTACTTGCTGACCTGATGGGGTAAACAAAGTACCCAGGATATATGCTAATAAAAGCACAAGTATAATATATCTTAGTACTCGTAAAACACTCAGTCCAGAAACTCTAAAAAAGGACCCACATAATTGGGTTCCTATGTAAAATTCTGCTGAATAGGATTTAATGCCTACAAACACAGCAAGGAGGGTGATTAAAGCTACTTGCAGAAAACATCCAAAAGAGAGTGCCTCATTAAGTGCCTTTGGTGAGACTGTATCTTAACGATATATCCATGAGTTTCTCTCTGGAGTATCAATTTATTCCAATCCCCGCCTCTGACGTTAGGTCTTACTATGTCTACTACGCAAAACGAGTTTTCTCTTTTGCTCCCTCCGTGTACACCTCTCGTGTCTAGCTATAGGAGTGTCACGCTCATTGTAACTGTCCCCCAGATGTTCTCTTATATGTCTCCTAAACTCCCTTTTTGCTTTGCCTATATAGTTACTGGGGCAGGTCCAGGTTGCCATATAGACTACACCGCTGGTCTGACAGTTAGCAAAATCTCTCAGATAAAATTCTTTCTTACAGTGGACACTCGAGAATCTTTTTGTAGTGGACACCCACTTACAGAACTTACAGTTCCTACAGCGAAATATGCTGCACAGTCTCCTCTCAAGCCTAAAGCCCACTTATGGCGGCTTGATTTATTGGCTATCTACAAGACTGTCTTTGAGGTATTTCCCTCTTCTATATGAGACACTGGGGGCTTCCGGGATAAAATGGTTGATGACACTATCCGTTTTCAGAACATCCAGTATTTTCTCAGAATACATTGCACCTTCCTTGCTTGATTACCATAGGTGCCCACAATCTTTACCTTATCCTCCTTATGGTCTCTTTTTGGGGAATCGGCAAAGAGGACCTCTCAACCCCTGAGGCATGATTGAATGCTGCCCTCAGGACATCATCAGGGTAGCCTCTACTCCTGAATCGTTCCCGCAGATCAGAGGCCTCTCTTCTAAATCTTTCCACGCTAGAGCAGTTCCTTCTTGCTTTTTGGTATTGTCCCCTGGGGATCCCTTTCTTTACTGCAAAGGATGGAAACTATCCCAACGTAGGTTATTGGTGGTGGTGGGTTTTCTGTAAATTCTTGTTTCTAGTAACCTGCCAGCCCCTTTAGAGATTTCTAGATTAAGGAAAGATAATTTATGTGGTCCAAACTCATAAGTGAATTCTTGTATGAACCTGATAAACTCCTCACTGGTTTCTGTCCATACTAGAAAGACATCATCTATAGATATTGCCACCACTTCCCACCAGTCCAGGAGCAAATTCGCGTAATTTGGTGCACAGTGACTCCCCATAGCGGTGCCCCTGAGCTGCTGGCAGAATTGACCGTTGGCTAAGAAGTAGTTAATAATAATAATAATAAATATTTATATAGCAACATTGGTTCCATGGCGCTTTACATGTGTAAGGGCAGAACAAGGACGAGTACATAAATAACGACAAATAAATCATACAGGTACATTAGGGCAGAGATCCTGCCCACAAGGGCTCACAGTTTATAGGGGATGGGTGGGAGACAGTAGGAGGGGAGAGGCGAGATGGTGCAGCGGATTAGGTCTCAGTGAGGGTTATAGGCTTGAAGGAAGAGGTTGGTCTTCAGGTTTTTCTTGAAGGTTCCCAGGGTAGGGGAGTGTCTGATGTGGTGAGGGGGGAGTTCCAGAGTATGGCGGATGCACGACAGAAGTCTTGCATGCGGTTGTGGGAGGTGGAGATTCTGGGTAGAAGAGAAGGAGTTCTTGAGAGGAGCGCAGATTGCGTGAGGGCTGGTATCGGGAGACCAAGTCGGAGATGTATGGAGGGGACAGCTTGTGTATGGCCTTGTATGTCAGGGTTAGGGTTTTGAACTTAGATTTCTATCTCTAGGAAGTAGGGAGCCAGTGGAGGGCTTGGCAGAGGGGGGAGACGGGGGAGTAATGGGGCGACAGATGAATGAGTCAGGCAGCAGAATTGAGGATGGTTCGGAGGGGTGCAAGGGATGAAGCGGGGAGGCCGGTGAACAGGAGGTTGCAGTAGTCGAGGCGGGAGATAATGAGGGCGTGGATAAGTGTTTTGGCAGTGTCATGGTCAAGGAAGAGCGGATCCGTGAGATGTTTTTAAGCTGGAGGTGGCGAGGGCCTGGATGTGTGGCTTGAAGGAGAGGGCAGAGTCGAGGATTACACCTAGGCACTTGGCGTGGGGGACAGGTGAGAGAGTGCAGTCGTTGACCGTGATGGTTAGGTCGGGTAAGGGGGAAGAGCAACTTGGGGGGAAGACGATGAACTCAGTTTTATCCATGTTGAGTTTGAGGAAACGAGCGGAGAAGGATGAGATGGCGGACAGGCAGTGTGGGATTTTGGATAGCAGCGAGGTGGTGTCAGGGCCGGAGAGGTAGAGCTGGGTGTCATCGGCGTAGAGGTGGTATTGGAGGCCGTGGGACTCGATGAGTTGGCCTAGGCCGAGGGTGTAGATGGAGAAGAGTAAGGGTCCCAGGACTGAGCCTTGGGGAACTCCCAACAGATAGGGGGTGGGGCGAGGAGGATGTGTGGGAGTGGGTGACGCTGAAGGTCCGGTCTGTTAGGTACGAGGAGATCCAGGAGAGGGCCAGGTCAGTGATGCCAAGGGATTCTAGAATTTGAAACAGGAGGGGGAGTGGTAGACTGTGTCGAGGAGGAGAAGGATGGAGTAGTGTCGTTTGCTCTTGGCGGTCAGTAGGTCGTTGGTGACTTTGGTTAGGGCTGTTTCGGTGGAGTGGTGGGCTCGGAAACCGGATTGCAGGCGGTCAAAGAGGGAGCATGAGGAGAGATGGGAGGACAGTTCGGAGTAGACATGTTGCTCAAGCAATTATTAGCAGTTATGGTGAAGTATGAAATGTATCATTTCTTTCACCAACTCATTATGTCCGCCAAAATGTAGTGCTCTGCTACTCAGTTAGTGAGCAATAGCTGTGAGTTTCTTTTCATGTAAGATATACTATATAGCAGGGGTCCCCAACCACCGGGACCGGGCCGTCAGGGTCCTTGCGCCGGTCCGTGGGGAGCTGCCGGCGTCCCCGCCCACCGCGCCCCTCACCTCCTGATGCCGCTCTGAGCCTCAGCCGAGGCCTCTGCCTCAGCTGCATACATATGCATTAGGAGAGCTGTCGGCCAATCAGCAGCGGCCATGCCCTGCCGCACTGTTATTGGCCGACGGCTTCTCTCATACAGCAGCAGCTGAGAGGCAGAGACGTGGCTGAAGTTTTTTCATATATCGCGCTATTTCCAAGCGCAGCAGTGATGTGTGTGCGTCACGTGATGCGCTTGGAAATAGCGCGAGATATGAAAAAACTTCAGCCACGTCTCTGCCTCTCAGCTGCTGCTGTATGAGAGAAGCTGGCAGGAGCGGTGAGCAACAGCAGAGCATCTGTGTGTGGAGTGTGTGTTTCAGCAATGCCTGTGTGTGGGGGGTGGAGTGTACTGGGGGCAGCATGTCTGTGTGTGGGGCATTCAGGGGTCAGTGTGTGTGAGGGGTATATACAAGGGGCAATGTGTGTGTGTGTGTGTGTGTGTGAGGGGTATATACAAGGGGCAACGTGTGTGTGTGTGAGGGGTATATACAAGGGGCAATGTGTGTGTGTGTGTGTGTGTGTGTGTGTGTGTGTGTGTGTGTGGGGGGGGGGTATATACAGTTAGGGCCAGAAATATTTGGACAGTGACACAAGTTTTGTTATTTTAGCTGTTTACAAAAACATGTTCAGAAATACAATTATATATATAATATGGGCTGAAAGTGCACACTCCCAGCTGCAATATGAGAGTTTCCACATCCAAATCGGAGAAAGGGTTTAGGAATCATAGCTCTGTAATGCATAGCCTCCTCTTTTTCAAGGGACCAAAAGTAATTGGACAATGGACTCTAATGGTACCTTTACACGCCGCCACGGCAGGCTGGATACATCCTGCTACAGGCTACAAATGTAGCTTGTAGCGCCAATGTAGCCCGTCGTAGCGGCGTCTGAAGACGCGACGCTACAGCCGGCGACAGATACATCTGTTTATGGGCTCTGCTCGAAAACAGATGGCTATATCGCCGATGGTAGCGAGCTGTATCGGCGTGTAAAGAAGCAACGGAAGGGAACTCTGGACACCCGGGGCTGTAGCTGCAATGTAGCTAAGGCGTGACCTCGGCTCCATGTTACCGCGCCCCATGTGCGATCATTGGTGGAAGCTGCTGCATGACGATTGGTAGTCGCTGCATAGGGAGGCATATTTAAGGAGCTGACGAGTCACACTACACAATCGCTCGAGCGTGCTGTATTACTCAGCCTCCTGCGATGCCTGCCCAATCAGGATGTTATTGCTTCGTCCTATCAGCGTACGGAAGTCTTGTAATCCACAATTGGAGGACGCCTATGTGCTGTCCCTGCTGCACCAGGTCCGCCCATAGTAGCTGGTTGTAGCAGTGTGTAAATGAGCAACAGCTGGCTACTTGAGACACCCGGCGATGTAGCTAGCTATAGATGTAGCGTGGCGTAGCGAACCTTGTGGCGGCGTGTAAAGAGGGTGCGTTGACCGTTTGTAGCCGTTTGAGCGTGCTCGTGCACGTGAAGTAGCGGGATGTATCCAGCCTGCCGTGGCGGCGTGTAAAGGTACCATAAGGGTACCTTTACACACGGCTACATTTGTAGCTTGTCACCAGGTAACTCACTGGTTGTAGTGAAATCATGGATACATGATTCCATTTGTACACAGCAACAAGATAGAACCATGTATCCATGTATTTCACTGCAACCAGTAAGTTACCTGGTGACAAGCTACAAATGTAGCCGTGTGTAAAGGTACCCTAAGGGCTGCAACATGCGGTCAAAGGAACTCTCAATTGAGGTGAAGCAGAACATCCTGAGGCTGAAAAAAAAGAAAAAATCCATCAGAGATAGCAGACATGCTTGGAGTAGCAAAATCAACAGTTGCTGTGAAAAGAAAATAGGGAGGGGGACAAGAGGCGCAATAGTGCCCTATCACTGGTGACACTTATGTAAGGTGGTGGTGCTGTGAAGCTGCTCACCTGATCCAGTTGTGATCCCCACAACTGGTTTGAAGGCGTATTGGAAACAGTGTTCCAGCTGCTGCAGGACCTCCACCGACCACTGAACAGTGGCTTGAATCCAAGAAAATGATGGGAGTGTTGGTGTGTCACGGTCCGCGCTGCTGTGGTATGAATAAAACTCACCAAAGAGACAGCAGTTATTCCATCCTTTTATTTCCTCCTCTTTCCTACGCGTTTCAGCGCCACACCCGGCGCCTTCCTCAGGGACATGTCCCTGAGGAAGGCGCCGGGTGTGGCGCTGAAACGCGTAGGAAAGAGGAGGAAATAAAAGGATGGAATAACTGCTGTCTCTTTGGTGAGTTTTATTCATACCACAGCAGCGCGGACCGTGACACACCAACACTCCCATCATTTTCTTAAAATCAACAGTTGGGTACATTCTGAGAAAAAAGGAATTGACTGGTGAGCTTGGGAACTCTAAAAGGCCTGGGCGTCCACGGATGACAACAGTGGTGGATGATCGCCGCATACTTTATTTGGTGAAGAAGAACCCGTTCACAACATCAACTGTGGACTACTGTGGGGTCTCCTATAACAGCAGCTCTATGTTGTAGCAGAGCTGACAAAGCTCTGTAATGCAGGGAGATGGCCCTGGAGGCGGTGCACAGAGAGCAGAGAGGGATGACTGACACCACAGAGGAGGGAGATAGACACATGAAAACCCGCCTCCCGGTCTTGGAACTGGTTTGAAACAGATTTTATAAAAGTCTTTATTTCAGTGAATCAAGGGAGCATAAATGCTATAGACACCTTGTCAGACTGCAGCCTTAGTGCTGCAGAAGGCGGCTATGTTATCTTTAGATGCCTGGAGGGGGTGACAGGTTCGCTTTAACTAGTAGGAGCTCAAATTAATTACTTTCACTTTCAATTCCTTAAGGAATAGCCTATTGGGGCATGTTGCCCTAAAAAAGCTGCAGAGAACCAAAAGGTGAGCAACCTGTTCTTTGTGAGGCTCTCTGATCTTCCCTCTTTCCATCCTGTCTGTTTCTTGTATCCCTTGGATCCCACCATTGTCCTCTTTTCCCTCTGCCTTGACCACAATCCTGATTCCTGTTCGTATCAGGATGTTTCTTCCCAGTCTGAAAGATCAGCGTCTGAGGTGCTTTCAGTATTAATTTAATTCCAAGAAGGAAAATTATTGCATGAAGAGGCGTGTCCAAACTTTTGACTGTATATGTAGTATAATTATATATATTTTTTGTGTGTATAGCAGAAAGAAAATGGTGTTATTTCTGAATGCCAGGGGTTCTCTTTACAGTTAATTTACACCTTTTTGCAGGCAGCTCCACTAGAGATGTATAGAAATAAAAGCACTAAAATATCACACATGAAAAGAGAAATGTATGCATTGTGACTCACTGGTTACCTATATTGTGCCATTTATGTAAAAATTCTATACCATAAGCAAGGATAATGTGTTTGTCTCTGCCCTCTCTTAGTGTCTCATATTATCTATACTAGATGGAGGCCCGATGTCATCGTGAGCGGTTATGTCACGATGAGGTCAGGCTCTGTGGCGCTATGCAGTGGCTGCCTTTCCCCTTCTATGTTGTCTTCTCCCTCGTGTGCTCTCTCCTTTGAGCCGCCCCCCATGTGCTGTTCCTCTTCCCCAAGAGCTGTATTCTCCCCTCATGCGCTCTCCCTCCCCTCATTTTGGTGTCCAAAGATAGCAGCTGCCTGATTAAGTGTGCATGCGCATCGTATGCGCATGTGCAGTTACTCAGGCGGCGGTGAGGTGCAATGACGGGTCGGTTTCAGGTGAGCGGCGACTGTTCCTGTTGGCGGTTGCGGACAGCTGCGGCACCACCGGTGGAATTGTGCAGTTGGCCAGTACAGCCAGTAGACGCCAATCACTTAGGTGTGCAAATATGGCGGAGGCCGTGGCACGTGATTAAAGGACAACATGATACCTGAAGTAGATCACAGACGGGACAGCGCGTTTATGTAAGTAGATATCTTATACTCCACATTGAATTTCAACGCAGGATTAATAGACATGTTAAAGTGAATCTGTCAGCAGGTTTTTGCCATCTCATCTGAGAGCAGCATAACCTAGGAGACCCTGATTATAATAATGTATCACTTCGTTTACTATGTGCAGCAGTTGTGATACAGTTCTTAGATGTAGCAGAGCTGAGAGCTGACCCTGCCCCACACCACAGCTTTCTATATACATTGTATCTTGAGGAGGGGGCATGGTCAGTCTAGCAGGCGCATGAGACCTTGTTGCAGTGTTTAACTACTCGTAATAAAACAATTAAACATGGTCTGATAGGTGACACTTTGCTGAATTTAATGTTTTTTATCCACTAATTCCTGCTGTCGATCACATAGCAAAAATCTGCTGATAAATTCTCTTTAATGATGTTCGAACGATAAAGAAAAGAAACTTAAGTTTTAAAATAACGAAAATAATTTTGAGCCTCAAGTAGGAGTTTCGTACATTAGGGGACACACTTGCATTCCTTGTCATGCTATTACAGAGGTCATTATGGTTGTCTAAGGAATGTTCTGCTGCACTGGATGCACTAGCAAATCAAGATCTGCTGCTGCCAGTTCCTTCACAATTGCCAAGCCATGACGTCCTAGATATGCTCAATGGGAGACAAGTCCATAGATGCTGTAGGCCATGGAAGCACGCTTGGGTCACACCGGCTACTTTCAGTAGCATGACCAACATGTGGGCTAACATTGTTGTGTTAAAAAACTCATGAAACACTTTCTTGTTCCTTTGCCTCTGCTTTGCTTATCATTGCGTGGAATACTTGAGCAGAATTTATCCCTGAACATGGTAGACCACCATTGCTGCCTTCATTGCCATCTTTCTCTGCACCATGAGTGGGCTGTGACAGCGATGACTTGGGGTCCATGGAGTGGATTTCTAGCATTCTTCTGATGGGTTGTGTAGACACTGCTTGTCACCTTAGGCTAGAAATGTGAAATCCCAATTTTCTTGCAGTACAGAAGTCATCAGTACCCACTATTCTTCACATCTGAGACCACATGGGCAATGCCATGAGAAGGCCTCAATATGGGAACATCTCACCCATTCTATTTCTGGGATTATGTTGTAGGGTGGCATAATGGACAGTCGCTGAATTCTTTCAGACTTAATTCACATTTAACTGCTCGGTATTACATTTGATTTTGTCATGGAACCAGTGGTATGGTTATTTTTCCAGGAGCTGCCTATTTCTTGTTTTACTACGAATGGCTCGTGTGGCCTAAAAATGCTACCATATGCAGCGTCTCTGGTCTTGTCTCCCAACTTACACATCTGGGATGTTATGACATGGCAATTGCAAAGGAAGCTGCCAGCCGAGGATCTTGATTTGTTATCCCAAGTGTGTTCAGTGTGGCAGAGTCATATGATCATTAATAACGTCATTGATGGCAGCGTGCATCTCTGTGCGTGACGTGCGCATGTTTGGCTTGTGTATGCACATCTGAGCATGGTGTGTATGTGTGGCATATGTGTGCATCTAGGAGCGTGGTGCATGCGTGTATCTGAGTGTGGCATGTGACATATTCATGCATCTTTTAGCGTAGCTTGTATCGCCGAGCGTATGCATGCATCTGAGCATGGCGTATGCCTCTGAGCGTGGCATATGCATGTGTGGCGCCCCACTGGTCAGTGCACCACTAAAGGGGTACTGCACCCAGACTAGCATGTGTGGTATCCCTGTCACCAAAGGATGGTAATGTTATTCTGAGGCCTCATCCCTGCATTCATACACTAAGGTTAGGGGACCTTTTAGTTGACCTGTTGCTAGGAAACCAGTCCCTGTGGTAGGAGCCAAAGCGTAGTGATATAAGTGAGAGTGACAGTCATAGAGTGAGTCGTGAGGAAAGTGTGAAGAGGAGGGTGCCTGTAAAAGAAGGCCGCCCAGACAGAAGAGAGATCCCTGGCTTTAGGAAGCCCGGGTCCAGACCGTGCCGAAAACCGATCCGGAGGGAACCCAGTACAAGACTGAGTACCGACTCAGAGTGTGGTGCAGGAAACTTGAGCACTGAGCCGCCAAAAGTGTGGGTCGAAAGCCTTTCATATAGCCCTGACCAGGTCCAACACGCACGTTCCCCCACCAGGAGCTCTAACCCGGGTTGAACCCCTTTGAGAGAGAGAGAAGGGTGACCTCTAGATACCCAATGGGCCTGGAAGGAAGAGGGCTCCGTACAGGGCTGCACACGAATAGTAAGGAGAGCGCAGTGAAAAGGACAGATTGTACCAGAAGGAACATCACTGAGGGCCTCAGGGTACCTTTACACGCCGCAACTGCGGCTAGGAATCTGTTCGGCGATATGTTGCTCTGGCACCATCACCGTCAAATTGCCTCCCAGTTGCGGCGTGTAATTTGGGAATTTGGCGGCGATAAAAAAAAACCTGTCGCCTGGTTCCGATTTCAGAGCACTGCTCCAAAATCAGAGGCAATCATGAAGGCGAGATTCCCGGCTTTTGGCGTGTGAACGGGCGGTGGAATCTGCGTCACCTATTGATTTCCCGTAGGTGTGCCACTGCGTGCTGGAGTCCGCGCCCCATCAGCGATGATTGGTGGTGGCTACTGTGTTTCAATTGGCTGTCACTTGACACTGCACCATGTTTGAAGAGCTGTCCATTCACCACCACACAATGGCGTCATGTATTAGCCAGCCTTCCTGCGCAGGCTGCCCAATCATAACACTATTGCGTTATCTAATCAGCGTGTTTGGGGCACGGTGTACACCAGTCTGCAACGTCTATGTTCTCGCCGCGCTGAATATGTACACCCGCCCATTCCTTTGGAGATTGTGGCGTGTGAAGCGGCAAGGGAACTCCACTGGATTGGTTCTGCTGATGGTGTGGTGATTTCCGGGGCGACGCATCGCCTTAGGTTGAGGGCGAAATTGTGGCATGTAATAGTGCCATCAGCGATCTGAGGCGACCATGAAAAACGTGCACGCGTATGTTAGATCGCCACAAAAAATTGCGGCGTGTAAAGGTACCCTCAGAGACTTTACATCCTTTGGTGACTACCCAGCCAGCTACCTGAAACCAAGTGACTTTGTAGCACTGACAATGGCTGTGTAACCTGGAAAGCTGCTTCATGTCACCAATAAACACCCGTGCAGAGCAAGAAGGTTTCTTGTGTCTTATTTCTATTAAGTCGGTCACCTGTGTTCCAGTCTCAAGGAGAAGACTGCGCCTCTCTGTGTAAAACCATTATCTTTACTTCACTGCCCTGGGGACTTCGCTCCACCTGCAGGGAGCGATATCATCTGGCTGCTTACCCATCGTACCCGGAGGTCTGCTGGCGGTGCTGGTGCCATCACCAGATACTGCAGGTGGCGTCATGTTAAAAACTTTTTATTTTATTTTTACTAAACACCTTTTTCGTGACCACCAGGGACATTGATCTGGGCACCAGCCACCAGTGACAGCAGGGGCTGGCTGGTAGATCTTGCCCTCGGGGGCAGTCTGCTTCTTCCAGCCCGAGCACAATTGAGGAGGGAGCCAGCCTCCAACACCAGCCGCCGCCTTCTTCACTGGTCCCGCTGTCATTGCGGCAGCTGCAGCTGCAAGGCACCGCCGTGCGGCCCCTATCATTGCAGGGGGCCGCCCTAGGGAAATACCACCGGCCTGGGGGGCAAATGCCTCCCTGTCACCTGGGCCAGTCCGCCCCTGAGTGACAATCCCTTAAAGCTGGGCCCAGGATCCAAGTACCCCGGCCCTGGTGTGTCACATGCATCTCTGAGCGAGGCGTGTATCTGAGCGTGGCATGTGCATGTGTGACGTACGCATGCATCTCTGAGCGAGGTGTGTACCTCTGAGTGTGGCATGTGCATGCGTCTCTTATTGTGGCGTCTATCGCTGAGTGTGTGCATGTATCTTAGTGTGGTGCTCATACTCGAAACTGAATAAATGTTTTCAAAATCGTATTTCTATTTATTTTTTCATCATTTGTATATAACATTTCTTGATTCTTTGATTTGTCATAACGCCCAGACATTTCTCCTTGGTGTTTGCAATTCAATGTCAAGGAGCGATGTGTACTTACTCACAAACGCCTCAAAATTAAAATGAGACCCCATAAGGAGATTGTGGTGTTGGATTTGTTCTTACTAGCTGTAGTGTGACTGTGCAGGATTGGGGAAAGACACACATTGCTGTGTAATGTGTTGCACAGAGGTTGGAATTTGCTGGGTGTATTTAGTATTCTGGCATACTGTATGTCTGCTTGGTCTGTAGACGCCTGTGTAAGTTTGGCCATTACATCACACGTGTGTTCAGCAGATGGTATTGTACAGTGAGACGTTCAGAGCATTGCCAGCATTCCTGAGCACCACCTTCCACATTTTTGCTCCATTTTGCCGGCTGTAGTTGTCAGTGTTCAGGCCTGGTTCTGGCAGATGGGAGGGGGTGTGTGTGCCTGACTCCATGCCAGAGGAGGAGGCAGCACAGACAGCTGAAGCACCTGCTCCTCCCTCCACCTCCTCCCTTCTCTGTGGATGGAGAGGCTGCAGTGAGCTGGCTGTGGGTGCAGAAGCAGAAGAGGAGACGAGATGGTTACACCGGCCCAGCCCTTGTGTGTGAGCTGTGGCCGGACCGTGCAGCCCTTGTCAGCATGACTGAGCCTTCTCCGCGCCCCCACTGTTCGGTGCTCAGCTGCTTTGTGAGTCTACTATGCTTCTATGGTTTCTAGTCTGGGAGAGGGCTTGGTAGGGGGCTGCCGGAGTCCGATACACCTTCTGAGTGAGATCGGACCTGGCATTTTCTTATTGTACACACCCACAAAGATCCTTAGACTTGGCATCTTGTAGCGACCAGGCCTCCGCTGCGTTCTGTAGTGATAGTTATCGAAAATCCTTTATAACCACTCCCTACCAGGGAAAACCCTGCTTTTAGATGTGCCTTTTGTTTGTGTGCCTGCTATTATATACAATGGGGATCCCCATCATGCCCAGTATAAGGGTGTGTATAGACATGATTGCCCGTAGTCACTGGTGGGCACCTTGGCGGTGCCGTGCGTGACAATGGAGGTTTTTATGTAGGTAGCTGCCTCTCGTATATCCTTTCCCAGGGATATTATGTTCTGCTTGTTCATGATTGATTGGGCTGGAGAAAGTACGTATCGTTTTAGTGGTGCAGAGGTCTTACCTGGCCAGGCCCAGTGACAGCAAGCCATCTGTCAGCCAAGTACATCGTCCCTTGGCAGCTTGTGCTGTTTGGACGTGGTCCGGATGGGAAGGATTGCTGTGCAAACCTGCCACATTCCCACTTATTTACCAGGATATTTAGCCTCTCATGGTATATGGAGAAATGTCCAGCTTGGACTTTGTTGTGGTGAAGAAGAGGCTAATAATAAAGATCCAGAGAACTTCATTATTCTTGCTTTTTCTTACCTGGTTTTGCATGCTTACTTATAAGAAATCTATTACACAGCCATGTACATGCACATGCTTTGTATATAGAAAATCCTCTGCCTTAATATCAGTAATAAAGTGAATGCAAGGACAGGATAATGAAAACCCTGAAACATCAAGTATATCGGTGTTCAGTTCACTTTGTTAAATCATCAATTATGTTATTTCATTCATATTGATGGTGTTGAGGCAAATATCCAGTGTCCTGTTCTGCCATCACTTCTCGTCACACTTTTAACTAACACGAGTATGACGCCAGATCGTAGAGGAATGCAAAAGGAATCCTGGGATTTCTTCCCATTGATTTTCTGTACGGTGCTATTGATTAAAGGTCGATGGAAGGAAATGCCCCATTGGTATGATTTGTAGATCTGGGATTAATTTCTATTGACCTGTTGGTATTATTCATGGATGGAAGGGGGGAACTGCACCACTTGTGCAGAAGATACTGTATAAAGATCATGTGTTCCCTATGTGATTGAAAAGATGTTTTTCTCTTTGTTCCCCCCCCCCCCCCCTTGTACTCATGAAAGGGAACATGTCCAAGATCCTGTTATGTTTCTCTCTGCAATGCTCTGGTGTTGGAGACAGCCCAGGTTAAAGATGAAACCATTGAGGGACTGAAGGAGCCCGATTTTCCCAGCCCGGCTCCAGGGGATTGGACATAGGTAGTTCTGTCAATCACTTGGAACAGGGCAGGAAGAATTCGGCAGAGGACCATTAAACTTTTTTTTTTTCTTTTTCCCTGAAACTCTGACTTATGAGTAAAACACACCTGGCTGTAATTGTACTGGATCTATTTCGTGCTGCCTGCAGTTTGGGTAGCGTGAATTGAATGACAGGTGCCCTTTAAATTGACAGTTTTGCTAACCTGGTATTTTAACCTGTGATATACATGAGACCTGTTAGTTAAAAATTACCGTTAAGGCTGGGGCTAAATAGTGACTTGGGCCATAACACCTGTCGTGCGACTAAGGTTCACTCAGTGCCACTGCTTCCTTGCAACACAATAAAAGTGCATGGGTTCATGTAGCGATCCTATCCCAAGGGTATAAGAAAGTCCCAAGATGTTCCAAGATGTCAGATTTTTTTTTTTGTGATTTGCTTGTTGCAGTACCCTTGGGTCCCAATGTGATCCCATTCATTTGTATTGTGCTGTGATGTAGCAGCCGCACTGAGTGAACCTTGGTTGCCATACAGGTCTCACTGTGACCAAAGCCACGAGTATTCCTGATCTTATACATATAGATTCCCCATTTTTCTTGATATAGCATGTTGAGCAGCTTTTCATTTGGGGAAATACTTTTCCAACATCTGCAGTCTTTATTTCTCCACTGACTACTGTCTTCGCTCTTCAATAGTTAAAGCTCCATTTCAGGTTTTTATATACCGTATACACTGGAGTATAAGCCGACCCGAGTATAAGCCGAGGCCCCTAATTTTAGCCTTCAAAACTAGGGAAATGTATTGACTCGAGTATAAACCTAGGGTGAGAAATGCAGCAGACCCCCATCCTGTTATATAGCCCCCCATCCCGGTATACAGGCCCCCCTCCTTAGATAGTATACAGGCCCCCCTCCTTAGATAGTATACAGGCCCCCCTCCTTAGATAGTATACAGGCCCCCCTCCTTAGATAGTATACAGGCCCCCCTCCTTAGATAGTATACAGGCCCCCCTCCTTAGATAGTATACAGGCCCCCATCAGTGATCTACAGCCCCCCCCCTCCTTAGATAGTATACAGGCCCCCTCCTTAGATAGTATACAGGCCCCCCTCCTTAGATAGTATACAGGCCCCCATCAGTGATCTAGAGCCCCCCCCCCCCCCCCCCCTCCTTAGTATCTGTCCCCCAGGCTGTGGCACACATTAAAATAACAAACTTGACGTCTTATGCTGCGCCGGTCACATGATACCGGCAAAAGCAGGAAGAAGCATGAAGACCAGAGGACGCGGCGCTGCCAGCAAGGAGTCCCCGGAAAGGTGATGTATAAAAAGTTTGTTATTTTAATGTGTGCCGCAGCCTGGGGGACAGATACTAAGAAGGGGGGGGCTGTAGATCACTGATGGGGGCCGGTGTAGTGCAATATGCACCGAGGGAAGAATGCAGTGCATATTCAGCACACTAATGAGGCGGCCCCATGTGACCTTCTGCTGTCACTGCGGCCCCCTTCTGCCTCCTCCAGCACCTGGTCACAGCCACCCCGCCAAAGCAAATACCCAGTGACTCGAGTATAAGCTGGGGAGGGCACTTTTCAGCACAAAAATTGTGCTGAAAAACTCAGCTTATACTCGAGTATATACGGTAGATATGTATAGATATAGTTAGATGTAGATATATATTTATTTATTTTACAGCAGGAGTGATGCTTAATCAAAATCTTAGCTTGCTGACCCCTGCTTTTAAACTCGCCCTCCAGCACCTTCATCTTCTATCCACGCCGCTCCAGTCGGTCCCTGGCAGTTTGTCACCTGCCGGCAGCTCCAGTGTTTCAGGAGTGCGCCGGAGGTCACTCTTCAATGCAAGTCTGAGAGCCTCGTTCTGGCCCTCATAGACTTTTATTGAAATCTTGTGACATAACGTCTTGTGTATAGAAGTCAAGTTATTGGCACAAAATGGCACCGTGGAACCAGAGTGACAGGGGTGGGGAGGGGTAAGAATATTTACTAGAGGCATGGACCTTAGATTAAAAGAAGCTTCCTCCCCATTTCCACTCCCCCCATTTAATATATTAAAAAAACACCTGAATGGTACTTGAAGGCTATGTTCACACTGGACATCTTAGATCTATTTTTGGGGCTGTTTTTTTTTTTTTTTGTGTGTGTTTTTAAACTCAACTAAAACAGATCAGTCAAAACATCAGCCATCAAAGTGAATGGGATTTTCAATTTACTGTGCAGATATCAGCGTTTTCTGCTGTGTTCATGATGCAGAATATGAGCATGTATTGCTCTGTTTTTCTGGTGCTTTATCTGCACCACTGACCTTCAATTACTTGCCCTCCCCGGTGATCACACGTTGTCCTCCGTTCATGTCTTCCTCCCGGGCACTGGCAGGACCTGTGGGTAGTCGAGTACGGTACTTCCAGGACCTGTGCACCATGTGATTCAGCCTGAGAAATCACATGGTGCAAGGTCCTGTAAATACTCGTACAACTTACAGGACCTGCCGGTGCCCATTAGGAAGACAACACTGGAGGACACCGTGGGATTGCTGGGTGAGGGTAAGTAAGTGTGTCTGTGTCCCCCGAAAACTAAGCGAAAAAAGCAGCACAGACGGATGATGCATGTTTCTTTATCTTTTTTTTTTTTATTGCAAAGAGAGGATCACTTTTTGTTGCAGAAACTGCATAAAAAACGGAGCAAAAACACTGAATTCAGCCAAACGGCCAATTTGATGGTTTGGCCAATAGCTATTACTCCTGCTTCCCCATACACGTGTGTACTCGGCTACACTGAGCATGCATGGCATTTTAGTGGATGGAGGGAACAAGCTGCTACCAGACACTTGTGGTGCCGACTTACCGTTTATGAGAACAAAGAGTAAAGCATGTTGAAATCAAACATGCCTGATCCTTTTGTTCTTCAGCATTTATGAGATTCAGTATTTTCTGTCAGCTCAAACCAACATATACTGTAGGTTATAAACATCCGAATATTTATCAGCCTCTTTTCAATAGTGGCCGATGTACAGGACACAGCGGTGGCCACTAAGGCAAGTGATATTCAGCTCCTCAACTGATGTTGGTGGTGCTAAGTCAGACACACTTCTAATATTGGGGTTCCATTAATATCCTAGTAGTGAAACACCATCATTTATATGATGATCTAATAGACTCTCTGAAATCTGATAAAGGCACAGTTTAGACAGTAAAATGTAATATGTTAAAGGAATACATTCAAATACACCAATATGCCTCCTCCTTTGATCTATTTATCTCATTGCAATTGTAACTAAGAAAAATCTAAAGTAACCTTTTGTACATGTCTGAGCATTCAGCCCGGAGTCCTGGTTACGTCTCCTCACTATATAGTGCTCATGCTCATTACGTCCATGTTGAGACCCCCTGATCTCCGAATGTAATATAACAAGTGACATTTCAGCATGTTCACTGCTTTGTTCTATGCTAAGCTGCTGCTAGAGGTGTTCATAAAGAGCACATGCATGCTCAATCCAGTTGATCATGCATGAGCACTATAGTGTTTGGAAGGCTGATTCTGGCCTAACATTTCACATTGTCAAGTGCTGGTTGACCATGTAACAAGCTTCTTGGCACTCATTTAGGCAGGCTGATGAATAATATCAGCCATGCAGTTCCTCTGTCCCCATATACAGCACTTATTGGAAACACATCACCTGTTATTTCTGCAGGTTTCCTAGACTATTCCGGTAATTGTAGGAAACCCTGTAGACTGACCGTATCTCATGGTTTATCTCTGGCTTGCTCTTAAAGAAGTACTAAACATAGAATTGACTGAAAGTAGTGACAAGCATGATTTACTTACGGTATATTTCTTCTCTTTTCTCAGGGTGAAGAACCCCCCAGTCTGGAATATATCCAAGCCAAGGATCTGTTCCCACCCAGGGAACTGGTGAAAGAGGAGGATAAATTACAGGTGAGATCTTAGGGCTGGGATGTGAAGGTGACTCCCCACATTTCATACTGGGTGTCGGTCTCCTCCTAGTTGTACATTGTAGCTGGGCAGCACTTGTCGGGGCCGCCGGCACTACAGTCTTAGACACTCTATTGATCTGTACTGGCATATACACAGTGACTGCAGTGTAATATGCAGGAGTTTGGCTTTATTCTCCTCCTTGTCCCCATCTTCAGATGATAAATGGCTGGCTTTCCTATTTCACTATAGTGGGATATTTATGATGCAGCAAGCTGCTTCCCAGCTGGAGATGGCAGTCTTTGCTGTACTCTTGTCCATACACATATTGATTCACATGCACTAGTACTGGAGCAAGGCGAGACAAAATGCTGACCTTTACACACCCATAAAATGTTGCAGTAATTATCTTAACAATCAAGCAAAATAGCTTTTGCTTTAGAATGTTGTTATATGAATGTTCTTCATAATTCTATTATTTGGATGACGAGTTCTGTGCTCCACCAGTTTCTCATCTACAGGTGGCAAGGTAACCCACTGTGCACACAACTATAGATTTAGGAAATCTCCTGGGTTATATGTGCCATATATCCATAGAGTTCTATTCACCCAATGAAGGCTACATGTACTGTTCACCTTCGTCGTCTTGGAGTACATTTTTATGTAACTGCATAGTAATGCACAGCAAACCTGCACTTTCTTATAGAGAGGGTGTCTGCAAAAAAGTGTACAGTATGGTATCCTAGCTCAGCATACCTGATTCTGCTAATAGGGGGCATACAGTGGACCGGCAGCACATCAAGAACAGTTTAAGATCTCTGTCCCAAGGCCCTATAGTGCTAGAATGTAACCACTGCCTCGTCTTGTGGTCCCTGAGCTCAGCCGGTCTGCGTGGCGATCACTGCTTGTGCTGTGGCTTCACCATGTGCTGCAGTTACTCTCATGTCAGTAACCAGAATTGTCTGTGCCGGGAGCCAGACTCATCCATGCCGGTCTTAGCCTCACAATTGGGAGCTCGGTTCCATTGACTACTAAACTTGTTTTGCTGATGCTATTGCTCGACTGTAAGATCCGGAAGCCCGTCTGTGCTTTTTTTTTTTCTTCTTTATAAAGTTTCATAAATCCCCTTTAGCCCATGTGCACACGTTTATTTGTAAGCCACCAAAATCGGGATTGTGCATGTGGCCTTAAATAACACATACTTAGCTGTTGGGGCACATTCACACAGTTTGCACACCCGATATCTGTAAGGCAAAACCAGGAATAGTGAGAGAAAAAGTACAGGGTGGGCCATTTATATGGATGCAATTAAATAAAATGGAAATGGTTGGTGATATCAACTTCCTGTTTGTGGCACATTAGTATATGGGAGGGGAAAACTTTTCCAGGTGGGTGGTGACCATGGCGGCCATTTTGAAGTTGGCCATTTTGGATCCAACTTTATTTTTTTTTCAATGGGAAGAGGGTCATGTGACACATCAAACTTGTGTTCTTGGTTTTAATGTAACTTTATTCTTTCATGAGTAATTTTCAAGTTTAGGACCACTTATAAAATGTGTTCATAGTGCTGCCCATTGTATTGGATTGTCAATGTAACCCTCTCCTCCCACTCTTGACTCACTGATAGCAACACCGCAGAAGAAATGCTAGCACAGGCTTCCAGTATCTGTTGTTTCAGATGCTGCACATCTTGTATCTTCACAGCATAGACAATTGCCTTCAGATGAGTAATGAGGCAAACTTTATTGTGAATGGTGAAATTAACAAACAAAACCACCACTATTGGTCTGACACTAACCCACAGTGGATAGATCCCTCCAAAACTATTGGAACACACAAATTGATGGTATGGTGTGGTATATGGGGTACAAAGATAGTGGGGACATTCTTCATGAATGGAAACCTCAATGCCACTGGATATCTGAATCATGTAGCATCCAAAACAACACGCAGCACTTTGAACACATTTTATAAGTGGTCATAAAGTTGTAAATAACTCGTGAAAGAATAAAGTTGCGTTAAAATCAAACACACCATTGTTTTTCTTATGGAATTCTCAATACGTTTGATGTATCACATGACCCTCTTCCCATTGAAAAAAATAAAGTTGGATCCAAAATGGCCACCACCCATCTGAAAACGTTTTCCCCCTCCCATATACTAATGTGTGTTGATATCACCAACCATTCCCATTTTATTTAGATGCAACCATATAAATAACCCACCCTGTATAATGGAAACACAGGCACTTCTGTATTTATCACCCACTCCTGGTTTTAGCTTAAAAATACTAAGCTATAAACCACAAACAGTCCTTAACATGTGCACACGTCCTTAAGAATGGAGACGAACATGGCACCTGCATTCCATGAAAGTGACCTCTCATCCATTGCTGTATTCAGTACAGTGAGACTAAACTGCAAGACCAATAGCAGCCAGTAGACAGGCTCAGACTGGTCCATAGGGAACAGGTGATATCCTTGAGGGCCCCTGTGCAGGAATGGGGCCCCACCCTCCTACATGAGCAGTAGTACTGTATTGAATATGTACAGACAATGGCATCATCTCACCATTCATTTAATAAACGTCTTGTGAATGAGGGGAATAAGATACTTCCATGTAGCTGAGCAGTCCCTAGTGTGGGTGTACAAGTGTCAGATTAGTCTGCAGGCAGTGTGGAGCAGAAAACTGCTTTTTATTGTCTAGTCTTATGCAGCCAGCTTGGGGAACATGTTGGAATGAGAACAAAACTGTTGGAGAAGGAAAAACTTAAAATTGTGGGATGCTCAGTAGCAAGTATGCTAATTTCATATGATATTTGCATTTCTATTTCTATCTTGTGTAAGTATATTATTATTTATTACTATAGCGCCATTTGTTCCATGGGTGATTATAGATGTGAAGAGGGGCATCCATAGACTAATACAATAGTTAGGAACAGACAGGTATAGGAGGACAGAAGACCCTGCCTGCGAGGGCTCACAGTCTACAAGGGATGGGTGAAATTCAATATAAATTAAGTTATATGTACTGTTCAATAGGATGCAGGTTCCTTATTTTGGGAACAGTCACTTGTTCCCTTGATAGTCTGACTTTTGTGGTGATGGAAGGGGAAATAAGCCGGCCTCCTTCCCCAGCTTTCTGTAGATAGATTGCATTTCCCAGTGCGTTTTCTTGTAGACCTCATTGGAGATACAACAGTGTAGGGAGGTAAGGGTATGAGCAGACGTTAGTTTTCACAGGACTTTGAGACTGCACGTTTCACCTATTACCAGAATGTTTGACAGTGGCTCTATTGCTGTAATGGGGTCTTGAATGTCACACAATCATGTATGTGTGATGTCGGAGTACACCAAATGTAAATGTGTTTATAAGAATTCGGGAGGGGTTTTGGTCCCTGGATTGCCCCTTTCATTAAAAGCGCTGTCCTGTGTGCAGAGTTTTATGCTGGCTTCTGGAGTGTTGCTGGCCCTTTATGCCGCTATGCCACGCATCCAGTGTATTTTTATTCCAGGCCAGTTTATATTGTTAATAATTGATGACCACAAATGTTTTGTGCTGTGCCTGTACATTTATGGAGTAATTGCCATCATAAAGATTCTAGTTGACACTGATAGAGCTTTCTTCTGTATGGAGATTGGGCACATATAAGGTGTGAAAAAAAAAAAAAATCAAAAGGGGTCTTCTACTTCAGACAAGCCTATATTTAAACAATAAAAAGGCTTCAGATTTAAATTAAACATCCCCAATCTCACTACCCTGCAGGACTATCATGGAGGGTGCTAGGTATTATGCAATACATCTTGAAATGTATAAACTTGCTGGTCACCCATAGATGATGCTAGAGGATACAGTGTTAATATTTATTTGCTTATCTTTAACTTACTCCAATATTGGGATGATGATACATCAGACTGTAAAACTTACAATACAACATTGATGGCTACAAGCGTAGATGGCATGAAGGACTTAATACGCAATGTCAAGATGGAAAGCTCGAATATGGGACTGCTACTCAACACAAGATATGGACTACTGCCAGGTACGACAGGGACATCTTCAAGATGGATGGCAACGAACTAGAAGTGGTAAAGGACTTCAACCTACTCGGATCAATGATCACTCCAAGATTCAGTGACGACACCGGAAGTCAGTAGGAGAATAGCTATGTGAAAATCAACTATGAAGTCACTGGACAAAGTCTTCAAATCAAGGAATATTTCACTGGTGACGAAGAAACGGCTCGTACATGGTCTGGTCTTTTCTATAGTCTTTTCTGTAGTAACATACAGAAGTGAAACATGGCTGATAAAGAATCAAGACAGAAGAAGAATTAACGTCTTTGAAATGTGATGCGTGAAAAGGCAAGTAGAACAAACCAATTCTGAAACAAATGAAGCCAGACATGTCACTTGAAGCAAGGATCATATAGCAAAAATTCAAGGAAAAAGGTGCATTCACCCATGTCAGACTTCATGCGCACAGATTTTTAATTAATGATGGAAAGTTACATACAGCAGGGAGGGAGGAGAAGGAACGGACAACGAGACGTTTCGTGCTTTACTTAGCGCTTCCACTGGTCATTTTTTTTTAAAACCTAATAAGATTCTGATGCAGAATTTCCCTGACCAGAAACTGATTTTTATATTTTTTTTTGGTGTGTGCATAGCCTTAGGCTCTGTGCCCTCTGGACATTTGTGCTGCTTTTTATTTGTGCTGCATTTAGGCTGCGTTCACACATTGCGTATTTTGCTGCGCTTTTTTACGCGTGCTTTTTCAAAATACGCAATGTGCCTTTTGTCTGCATGCAGTGCAACGCAGCACATACCTCACACTCACTCCCAACCAATGAGTTAGATCCAGGAAGGAGCGTGGAACGCATATGCGTTCCACATCGCCGGAGCGACGTAATACGGTGACGCACCTGCGTCACTTCCGGCGACGCGGAACAACACGTGACTGCTATGGAAGCAGTCATAAATAGCGGGAAATGACCGCGGCGGGTTGTTCAAACCACAGATGCCATGCTCAGCTAGGCTGGGAAAGTGTTACCAGTGGTGAGGGCATGGAAGGTGGTATATCTACAATTGGGAAACAGGATTGAGCATTGTTGCAGTGTAACCGGTGTACTAATGTAAACTTTTTGCACTGCTTCAGGCATCAAAACTTTGCCATAGACCACAAGGGGGATCTGCAGCGGTGTAGCGGTCCCTGCTTCCAGAAAACCATGACTCCCCTGATGAGTTTGACACGAAACGCGTCGGGAGGGAGGACGTGGTGGCATATATAAAATGAACATCTGTTGAGTCGGCAACCCGTTGGTCGAAAAAGCCATAGGACCATATGGAGTTGGGAAGACTCAAGTGGTAACGACAAGAGACAACCCGGTGAGACCTTTCTAATTTGGGAAGTGTGGGTTTACTGTGCTCTCGTTACATATCTCTATCACCTAAGGACCACAAGAGATAGTGGGACCTTGATCTAGGTAGTGAGAGATATAGGGGTATACTTCTGGTACTGTTAAATAAAAGGTGCGAGGTTGGTAACCCTATACACTAGGACCCTGTGACTATACAGGGATAGTTTTATATCACTGACACTGGTGACAGTCACAGTGCTATCTTGCACTATTTGTAGTTTTTATATTTTTATTGACTCTATAGTCATTTTTATGAGATGACAAATAAAGGTTAAGTTTTAACCCCTTCAACCTTTCACCCTTTAATTTCATTATATTGTTGGGCCATTGCTTCACTTTACTGGTGTAGTAAGCCCTATACCCTGCTATCATTTCCAGCCATTTTGAGGAAGTGTGAAATAGATGAGAGCGGAATAAGTGGCCACCAGCCAGTCTGTGTAGAGCTTTTGGGTCTGATAGAGTTTAACAGTTATGTTCAAGTAAGTAGTAGATAACCCATGTCTGAATGACTGGGGAGAATGATGGATGAAACAAAGATGTGTTTTTAGTGAGCGCCTGAAGCTAAGTAAGTTGTAGGTAGCCCTAATTTCTTGGGGTAGAGCATTCCAGAGATTTGGAGCAGTTCGGGAAAAGTCTTGGGGCTGGGAATTGGAGGTTAGGATTAGTGCAGATGTTAGTCTACAGTCACTCCCAGAGCGAAGAGAATGGGTGGGGTGATAGACAGAGATGAGGGTAGAGAGGTAGGAAGGTGCAGTTTCGTGAAGAGCTTTGTAAGTGAGAACAAGCAATTTTAATTTGATCCATTGGTGTATAGGCAGCTTGTGCAATGATTAGCACAGAGCGGAAGCATTTGAGTAACTGTTAGCCAGGTGACCCTGGCTGCTGTATTAAGGATGGAGAGAGGAAAGCTTAGTGAGGGGGAGGCCAATTAATAGAGAGTTGCAATAATCAAGGCAGGAGTGGATCAGGGCCACTTTGATGGTTTTAGTTGTTTCCATGGTGAGAAAGGGGCGAATTGTAGAGATGTTCTTCAGTTGCAGTCGACAAGAGCGAGTGAGAGATTGTATATAGGAAGTGAAGGAAAGATCAGCATCAAACATAACACACAGACATCGAGCCTGCTGACTAGGCATTATTGTGTAAATACAATGCAATAGTGCCCTATCACTAGTGATACATTGAGTATACCAATAGGTGTACACTCACCTGGTCCAGTTGTGTGACCCACAACTGGTTTATAAGCCTTTGGTTTATAGCTGCTGCAGGACCTCCACCAGCCACTCGTACGTGGAAAAACGCTCCTATATAGGGAAGATGGTGTGTCACGGTCCGCGCTGCTGTCTCAATGGAATCCCAAGGAATGGATGTCTCCAAGAAGTCACAAGGAAGGCAAGGTTCCAAAGCAAAGATCTCCTTTATTCACCAACGCGTTTTGGTGCCAGGATAGGCACCGAAACGCGTTGGTAAATAAAGGAGATCTTTGCTTTGGAACCTTGCCTTCCTTGTGACTTCTTGGAGACATCCATTCCTTGGGATTCCATTGAGACAGCAGCGCGGACCGTGACACACCATCTTCCCTATATAGGTGAATAGGCATTATTGTGGTGCCACACACAGAGAGAGATGTCAGATTTAGGGAGGTTAGTGGAGGGGCGGGATTTAAGAAGTTCAGTTTTGGAAAGATTGAGTTTCAGGTATTGAGTGGACATGATATTGGAGACTGTGATTAGACTGTAATTAGCCTTCTGTATTTCAGTGGGGGTAAGGTCAGGGGATGAAGCGTATAGTTGTGTCATCAGTACAAAGATGGTACTGAAAGCCAAATCTATTGATGGTCTGTCCAATCGGGGCCGTGTAGAGAGAAGAGAAGAGGGCCAAGGACTGAACCCTGAGGGACCCCAATAGTGAGAGGAAGTGGAGACAGCAAATGATAAACTGATACACTGGAAAGATGGGAAGTGAACCAGGAGAGAGCGGTGTCCTTTATGCCGATGGAGTTCGGCATAGAGAGTAGGAGATGGTGGTCGACCGTGTCAAAGGCTGCAGAGAGATCAAGAAGAATAAGCAGAGTGTTAACCATTACGTTTTGCCATCAGCAGGTCATTGGTCACTTTGATACTTTGATGAGGTCAGTTTCTGTAGAATGTAGGGGGCTGAAACCAGACACTAATGGGTCTAGAAGAGAGTGACTGGAGAGGTAACGGGTGAGGCGGATATATATATCAGGCGCAAGAGTTTAGAGATGAAGGGGAGGTTGGAGACTAGTCTGTAGTTATTTGTGCAGGATGGGTCGAGATGTTTTCTTTAAAGGGAACCAACCATCAAAAAATCAACTATCTAACCTCTAAATATCTGTCCCTGGAGCCCTAAATGACTATTCTAACCATCCCTGACTGACTAAATCTAACTAACTACAGGCACATTAAATCACTTTTTATACTTACCAAATCCTTGTCAGATGGGCGTTCCTCCAGGCTCTTTATCAGCGAGGCGGGTCTCCTCGCTGCTGTCCATCTTCTTCCCAGGATTCAAATTGCCCGCCCATCGCGTCCTCGCAACGAGCGGTGCACGTGCTGCAGGCCCGCGTCACTTCCGCCCGCCGCATCGCTGGGTCTATGACGCGCCCAGGCCGGCTTCAGCATGCCATCTGCGCATGCTCGGAAGCTGGCCTGGGTGTACCAGGGACACAGCGGGCGGAAGTGACGCGGGGCCTGCAGCACGTGACCTGCTCATTGCGAGGACGCGATGGGCGGGCAATTTGAATCCTGGGAAGAAGATGGACAGCAGCGAGGAGACCCGCCTCGCTGATAAAGAGCCTGAAGGAACGCCCATCCGACAAGGATTTGGTAAGTATAAAAAGTGATTTATTGTGCCTCTAGTTAGTTAGATTTAGTCCGTCAGGGATGGTTAGAATAGTCATTTAGGGCTCCAGGGACAGATATTTAGAGGTTAGATAGTGATTTTTTGATGGTTGGTTCCCTTTAATAATTGAGTAATGATAGAATGTTTGAAGATATGTAAAGTTTTAAATGCAGCATCATAATCCACTGATTCTCATGTGACCAAGGCAGCCATGGTTATTCATGAAACTGGTGAAGGCACAGGACTCATAAGAGAGGTCTGGAAGGTAAGCACCCTATATAAACTGAGCAGTACTACCTCTTTACACTGTTTTTACATTTGGCCGTCACTGGAGCTGAAAAAAGCTGATGTGTGGGGGGCTTTGGATTCCCTGAATCAGTTATAAAGATCAAAGTAGTGGATAACTCCTATAGAAGAAAAAAAAAAAAAAAACTAGTGGACTATGGAGTCTTGTTCAGGTATTGTTTGAATAAGGATGACCGGGTTGTTACATACGATGGGTACTGTCGTAGTTGTGAAAGTCTTTTTCTCTACAGCGATTATTTGCAAGTGTTTTCTGAATTCACCATTGTGATACAACTTTATACTCAACTGGCCATCTTCATTGGAGAATATAGTGATACGTTTAGTGCAGCAATGAGATTAATACCTGTTATGTAATAATCTGTTTAGCTAATAAATTGCTGAGAAATCAATCTTTGAAGTCACATGTAAATTAGCTTAGAGATGCATTGGTGGTGCCAGTGTTGTCAATGCATTTCCAGGCCACTTTGTAGCCCTCCCCTCAAAAAAAAAAAGTTAGAGAGCCTGTAAGATTTATTTTGTAATATGAAGTAAAGACAGCTGTAATGGCATTGTGACACTGATTAAATTGATATTTTTGGTGGAGAGATCGGTTTAGTTTTTTTCTTTAATCACCATTTGATGTTTTCTACTAAGTTGATTTCAGTGCGCGGGTTGGACTGTATACTTTGTCTTCTCCCTGTCTTTAATTCCCTGGCTCCTCCGTCTGCCTTTGCTCTGTGATTTCCCAGCTCCTTCCTCGGCCTCTGGTCTGTAAATAACTTGCTTCATCTGTTTGAAACTTAAGCAGTGATTTGTCATTACCAGTCTGGAGGCAGTCAGAGGGGCCAGGGCATCACAGACAGGGAGGAGAAAACATAAGGCTGGGTTCACATTTGTGTATGTGTCTGCATGCTTCTGGCATGCAGGTGAAAACGCAGTGCAAACGCAGCCCATACTGATGTGAACGCAGCGGATAATCTCCGCATGCGTTCACATTAGTATGCAGCCCGCCAGCCAATCAGCTGTCTCGGGGGTGACCGGGAGGAGGAGATCAGCGGTGGAGATCTCTTCCTCCCGGCCACAGCTGATCTCCCGCTGGTATCAGCGCGGGAGATTTGAAGAAACAGCTGATCTGAAAGCTGTTTCAATCTCCGGCGCCGACACCAAATAGGGTGATATCACTGCAGGAAATAAGAAACAGCTGATCGCTGCTTCAAATCTCCCGCGCCGACATCACCTATTCGGTGTCGGCGTGGTAGATTTAAACAGGTGTCCGATCAGCTGTTTCTCCCGGCGGGAGATCAGTGGTGGCTCTAGCTGTTCTCCCGGTGGCCGCCGCTGATCACTGGCGGCCACTGGGAGAGATTTCAATGAGATCTGCAGCATCCTCCTGTGCTGTCATGCGGAGGACACTGCAGATCCATTGACTTCAATGCATAGTTTGTGCGCTTGCGGGCCCTTACAGATAAAACAAGCGACCGCACAAAACATGCAACATGCTGCGTTCGGAGGGCGCTCGGAGGGTGCACAAATTATGCGCAGCCAAACGCAGGCACATGCATTCCCATGTTAAACATAGGAGCGCAGTGCGCAAGTGTTTGGCTGCGTTCGGTACGCTGCGCTCTCAAATGCAAGTGTGAAGCAAGCCTAATTTAGTATAAATCCACAATATTGCTTTTTACCTTTCTTACAACTTTTGGAAAGTTTTAACAGAAATGGTGACAATTAACTGAGGGAGCCAAATCTATCATGACACACAACAGAAATGGTGTTCAGTCTACTCCCGCTATGATGGATGAAGGCTATCTTTGAGTAAAGCTCTGTGACAGGGATGCTAATAAATCGGCTGTACGCACAGGATGTGTCTTCCTGAGCAAAACATCAGTACATTATATGGTTCATGCAAATAAGAACACCATGAAACAGGAGCTGCTTGAATTAAAGATGGCCTGTGCAGGAGCGCGGCAGTACATTATTAATCAGCTGAAATCATTTCCCTTTGCATTCAATTATGTTTCCTTTTGAGAAAATCTGTCTTTGTCATCCCAATTTTTTTTTTTCTGCCAGGTACCTTTCCAAGTCCTGCCGGGTGAGAGCGTGGAGTATTTAGGAAGCGCAAATGATGCGGTCATAGCAGTCTCCAACTACCGGCTGCACATCAAGTTCAAGGACTCTGTCATCAATGTAAGTCATTGTCAGGCTGGAGGGACCACTGGGGTGAGTTCAGGTCCCAAACATTTGTAGCAGGAAAATCAGAAGCTCATAGATTTCTTCAGACCTCATTTCGATATATTGTAAAGTCGAAACCTTTCTGCAACAAATCTGCTTGTGAATCCACCATAATAGTTTTAAGAGTAACATAAAATTCCAGCCTCTTCTGTAATTGATGTTTCATTCATATATTTTCGATGTAATTCTGTTTCTTCTAATCCTTAGTAAATTTGTATCGGTTTGTTCTGACCTTTGCTTGACACCTTGATTAATGAATATTTAATGAGGTTATCTCATGAACAACAAATATCAACTTTCCAAAGGATTGTATTTTCCACCAAACACTACACCTCCCATTCCCACTGATCACGAGTAAGAAGCATCGCGAATACTGTACTATCCGTCTGAATAGTAATGATTACACTCGCTCACCACTAATCACGTGTGCTGTGTGTGAATGTAAGAGTAGTGAGCATGTGTGACTGCTGCTACATTTACTGTCTATAGTAGTGGTGGTTGTACATGCTCACCCCTAGTCCATTCACACAGGTGATTTTGGGTCCCAAAGTTCGTATTTCCAACAATCATTCTTTTCTGGTCTAACCTGTGGATAGATGGTGTATTTTTCTTAGAGAGCCTGTCACGTCATCTGTGCTCCCAGAGCCATGAGTACTTCTGTACACACATCTATAATCCCTGCCTAACAGTCCTATGTAGTTGTGCACACAGATCTTTTGAAAAAGAATTTCTAAAGACTGTTTATAAGATTCTGACTAGGGCTTTGACTAGTGGAGGGGGCGTTAGTTCCCCCAAATAGTTGGATCACTAAGCATGTTCTCACGCCCCTGTGGGTGTGATGACATACTTTCCAACAGCCAGCATCATAAGCAGCACTATACAGAGCCGCACATGCGCACAGTTTTTTACCTCACAGCATTGAGCTTCTGATGCCGGGTGTATGCACCTGGCTTCAAGGGAGCTCACTTGGCATGATCATACATCGTCCACACTTCGGTCATGCGTATTACTCTGTAGTCTGGTGTATGTGTCCTGGCTTCAGATGAGCTCACTGTGCATGATCAGACTTCGTCTGCTTTTCTGGCTATGTACACTACTCTGAAGCTAGTTGCATGCATCCCTGCTTCAGAGAGGCATAGTGCGCATGATCACAAATTCAGCCGACTTTTGATCATGCGCAGTGCGCCTCTGTGAAGCAAGGATGCATGCAACTAGCTTCAGAGTAGTGCACATCAGGGCTGTGGAGTCTGAGTTGGTGTCCATTTTGGTGGAGTCAGTTGGTCTTAAATGGATATATTATACATACTGCATTGATCTAATGTACCCAATATATTATGTGCTGAATAATATGAATTATGTTCTATCTAAATATCTTGAATATTGTATCATAGTAATGATTAAAAGCCTGATGTTACTACACATTACAATAAATATCACTTTAGGATGAGCCGTGTATGAGGGAGTCAGAGTTGCAGAGTTGGAGTCAGGGAAATTGAGAAGTATGAGTCGGTGGTTTGGCTTACTGACACCACAGCCCTGGTGCTTATGACCGGAAGTGCAGACTATGTCCGATCATGTGCGGTAAGCCTCCCTGAAGCTGGGATGTGTACACCCGGCATCAGAGAAGATCAGTGCTGAGTGGTGCAAATCCACGCGCTTGTACAGCTCTATATAGCTCTGATGATGACTCAGGCTGTTGTAAAGTATATTATCACACCCACAGGGGCGGAATAACATACTAAGGGGGGTCCAACAAGTTTGTGAAACTAGTGCTACCTCGACTAGTATAAGCCCTTATTAGCATCTTAAAGATGGTCTATAGAAATACTTTTTCTAAAGATCTATTTATCTACAACTACATAGGACTGTTAGGCAGGGATTATACATGTGTACTAAACTCTTTAATATAAAAGCGACCAGAGTCTGCGTCTCATGATCTTTCAGAAGTCCTTGTAATGCTACATTTTCCACTGCAGGGAAAATATCTGGAGCCACCCAGGGTTAATTAAGCTCCATTTCTGATGGGTTCTCTGATTCTTTCCCATTAAGTTACATTGCGTTCTGTAGTCTTGCACTTCTTCAGAAAGCGGTTGTCGTCTGATCATACACAGTAAATAAATTAAGTCCAAGAAGGAATGGGCTGTGTATGTCGAAAAGATCGTCTGATGTACCTCAGATTTTTTCCAAACTCCAGTCTTTGCAGACCCCAACAGATCATGTTATCAGTATTTCCTTACTATTGCACAGGTGGTGGAATTACTACAAAGGAAATCCAGAAAACATGATCTGTAAGGGGGAATCCGAGGCCTTGAGTTTAGGATACCATGGCGTACTGGATGAACCCTATGACCCTATACAGTCAGAAAAAGGAGCAGCACTCACCGGTTGAGGGCATATGGATAATTTATTCAGTCCATATCCGGGTTACACATGCATGTATAACCCGGATATAGACTGAATAAATTATCCATATGCCTGCAACCCGGTGAGTGCCGCTCCGTTTTCTGACTGTATTGACTGTACTTGTGCTTGAGCTGAGCAACACCGATCATAAAACCCACATAATGGAATAATTGCCCGAAGATAGGACCCAGTGCCCGGTTTTCTTTCTTCAAGTCTGCCATATGACCCTATACACTACTCACAAAGTTAGGGATATTTGGCATTTGGGTGAAATGCACTCTAACATTTTCAGGTGATGTTATTGTGACCTTTTCTACACTTTTCAATGCTCATGTCCAACTGTTCAATGTTTCAGGAATTTCTGCACAACTTGCTGTTCTCCAACAAGGGGCTTAATGGAAAAATTCACAACAGGTTCTTGATCCATGAATCGCACAATAAATTTTGTGGTTCAATTAGACTTAGTATTTTCACAGTCCCGATCAAGCACATTTTGACATCATGAGATCAAGACGGCACAACAACTGATCAACAGTACCTTGCTATTGATTAACAGTACCACGCCATTATGAGGCTTCAAGCAGGATGATCTCAGATGGAATTGGCCACTGAACTTAGTCACTGAAGGTCATCAGCAGGTTGCAACAGTGATAGACGGAGTGGACGTCCATTGGCCATACCCCACACTAATGACCACATCATTGAACAATTCTTCGCGGAGCTGGATGATGAATGCCCCACAACTCGAGGCACATTTAAGGAGGTGAGAGGCACCCAAGTGATATGTCAACCTGTTTGAAACTTTTACATCAGCAAGGTCTGCGTGCTAGACAACCTGCAAGGGTACCTGACCTGAAAGCCAGACACAGGTGCCATCATCATCTTGTATGGGCCAGGGGGCATCTACGCTGGACAAATAACCAGTTAGTATTGGTGCTATTCACTGAAAGTCGATTCACGTTGAGCAAAAATGGCCGACAAAAATGTTGGAGACGTCAAGGAAAGTGCTATGTATCAGCTGCGATTTCATTCAGACGAGCGTTTGGTGTTTGTGTGGGCAGATGTGTCTAGTCAATACAGAACTATTCTACGCCTTGTGAATGGTACCCCTATACTTTCATAACATAAATAATCCAGTGACTGTGCCTCTACATGAACAACACAGGCTCAGTTTCATCTTCATGCATGACAATGCTCGAGGTTGCAACATTAGGGAATGGCTGCTGGAGATTGGGGTTCCTCAAATGGAGTGGCCTGCACTTTCTCCGGACCTGAATCCCATAAGAAACCTATGGGATTAGTCGAGTCACCATGTAGAGGCTTGTTACTCCCTACTCCCTGAACTTCAATGACCTAAGGGCCGACCTTCAAGAAGAGTGGGATGCCATGTCTCAGCAGGTAACTTCACTTGTGAACAGCATGAGACGTCGTCATCAAGCTGTAATTGATGCTCAAGGTCACGACAAGTTGAGACCATGGTTTTAGAGGAGGAAATTACCATTACATTCTTCTACTTAAATGCCTGACTTTCATGATAATATATCACTGTAGGTGTGAAGTTTTGACATGAACATCCCCCTAAAGCCAAATATCCCTAACTTTTCATGTGCAGCGTAACAGACATAATTGGGAACAAATGACATAATATTAATTTTTTTTTTTTCTTTTTCAGGTGCCTTTAAGGATGATTGAGACCGTGGAGAGTCGTGATATGTTCCAGCTGCAGATAATATGCAAGGACTCTAAAGTAGTCAGGTAAAGCTGGCTATGTAATATCTAGAATTTCAATAATGTGTGGTCTACAAGTTGTGCTTTTATCTGCTGCTTTGCAACTAGAAACGTGTGGTTTCTTGGCCTGCATTTGCAGATCTAGTGTTTACAGCATTCTAGTATTGTTCTCCTTCCAACAAATTGACTGTTTTATTCTAAAACTAGCTTTCCTTACCAATGAAGAAGTTTACACTTGGTGCCTTGTGGATCCCACGTTTAATAGTGAAAACCCATTTCTGTGGGGCTAAGTAGATGTTTCACGTTCAACAGTCTGTAAGCATCTAGTGATGTCTGTTAGCAGCCATATTGATATCCTAAATTTAAAGGGGGCCGTCCACTATTATTTATCATTAATCAATTGCTAGATTGAGGGACATCTACTTCTACCTCAGGATGACCATTTACCCATTTCATCACCAACTGTTATTGGCCGGCCATGCACACACCTAGCCAAGTCTCCCTATAACCTAGGGTCTAAAACATGTTGGTCACATGCGGCCTCTGAGGCTGTTCCATGCAGCCCTGAGGGACCTTATACCCCTTGAGTATCGTAGTCTGGTCCAGCAGCCTCTGACACCCACGTTTTACTTCAGTTGTTTCGCCGGCACCACCAGGGACAAGTGTCCTCAGCTATACCAATAGCAGACGCCAGCAAATCAGAGGCTAGCAGCTGACGACAGTGGCGGCTGGCATTGAAGATGTGCAGAGGACTTGTCTCTGTGCATGTTGGCAATACAATTGAAGCACAACGCGGGCAGAAAATACTTAGAGAGGAGGACAGGTGAGGAAATTTTTTGTGTGTCTCTTGTATGTGATCGTCGTGCATGCATGCGTAAAATTGCACAATAGGGGCACGTTATTACAAGTTTGGGACCAAGAAGGCGGACATTCATACACGATGGGAGCAAGGATGGGCAGATTACTACAAGTAGGGAACCTGGGTGGGGACATTCCTACAAGGAGGAGACCAGGATGGGTACATTCCTACAAGGAGGAGACCAGGATGGGTACATTCCTACAAGGAGGAGACCAGGATGGGTACATTCCTACAAGGAGGAGACCAGATGGGTACATTCCTACAAGGAGGAGACCAGGATGGTACATTCCTACAAGGAGGAGACCAGGATGGGTACATTCCTACAAGGAGGAGACCAGGATGGGTACATTCCTACAAGGAGGAGACCAGGATGGGTACATTCCTACAAGGAGGAGACCAGGATGGGTACATTCCTACAAGGAGGAGACCAGGATGGGTACATTCCTACAAGGAGGAGACCAGGATGGGTACATTCCTACAAGGAGGAGACCAGGATGGGTACATTCCTACAAGGAGGAGACCAGGATGGGTACATTCCTACAAGGAGACGACCAGGATGGGTACATTCCTACAAGGAGGAGAGCAGGATGGGTACATTCCTACAAGGAGGAGACCAGGATGGGTACATTCCTACAAGGAGGAGATCAGGATGGGTACATTCCTACAAGGAGGAGATCAGGATGGGTACATTCCTACAAGGAGGAGACCAGGATGGGTACATTCCTACAAGGAGGAGACCAGGATGGGTACATTCCTACAAGGAGGAGACCAGGATGGGTACATTCCTACAAGGAGGAGACCAGGATGGGTACATTCCTACAAGGAGGAGACCAGGATGGGGACATTCCTACAAGGAGGAGACTAGGATGGGACATTCCTACAAGGAGGAGACCAGGATTGGGACATTCCTACAAGGAGGAGACTAGGATGGGGACATTCCTACAAGGAGGGGACCAGGATGGGGACATTCCTACAAGGAGGGGACCAGGATATAATAATGTAATATTTATATATCACTATTAATTCCATAGCACTTAACATACATTTGCAACACATTCCCCATTGAGGTTCACAATCTAAACATCATATCAGTATATCTATGAAATGTGAGATGAAACCAGAATACCTGGAGGAAACCCCCACAAACACAGGGAGAACATACAAACTCTTTGCAGATGTTTTCCTTGGTGGGGTTTGAATCCAAGACCCCAGCGCTGCAAGACTGCAGTGCTAACCACTGAGCCACCCCAAATATAGTACAGTATGAACCACTGAGCCACCATGCTGCCCGTGACGACATTACTACAAGATGGGGACCAGGATAGGGACATTACTGCAAGATGTTAGCCAAAATTACTATATGTGCTAATTTTAAGATATTACTTAAAAGAAGGGGATAAAATGTTGAATAAAAATGTAAAAAAAAAAAGATTTTTTTTTTACCACTAAAAATGCTGTTTTATATATATTTTATTTAAATATAAAGTAAAATAAAAAAAAAGTTCACATTTCTTATTGCCACATACGTAACAACCCCAGCTATGAAGCTGTGCTATATCCCATACAATGAATGACATTTAAAAACATAACCTAAATGAGCAAAAAAATGTTGAAAAAAAAGTGATCAAAAGGTGTGTATAGAAAAAAAATTTGCGTTATTAAAAATTTCACTTTGTCCCTCAAAGAACGGAGCACCCTTCACATCCCCCCCAATTAAATTTTTCCTATGCACAGCCTATATACCCAGCCGAGTTTGAGACCCCTTCTATAACCCCTCTCTTCTATGCCCGTCTGCAACATTCATCAACTGTAAGTAATATTTTCTTATGTATTTTAGATGTCACTTTTCCACCTTCAAGCAGTGTCAGGAGTGGCTGAAGAGGCTGAGCAGATCCTCGGCTCGTCCAACCAAGCAAGAAGATCTCTTTGCGTTTGCTTACCATGCCTGGTGTCAGGGGATCTGCACAGATGATGAAGAGCACCATGTTCACCTCTGTCGCCCCGGTAAGAAGTTTCTCTTCTGTTACAAGCCAGGGGAAACTGGTGAGGTAAAACACCCGTATTTAGTGCCTCTACCCTTTTCCCTTCATTGAATACATCAAAGGGGTTTTCTAGACTAATGGAGAAAAAAAGTAAAAACTTTGGAGGCTGTGATAGAGTAGAAAAACAAACTACTGCCATGCAGGGCTGTGTATTCGGAGTGTGAGTCGATGTCCATTTTGGTTGAGTTGGATTCAGAGAAATTGAGGTGTCTTGAGTCGGAGGTTTGGCTTACTGACTGCACACCAGGGAGGTGGAGCCCGGAGTCTGTGTCCATATTGATGGAATCTGACTCGGGAAATTGAGGTGTTGGAGTCGGAGATTTGGCTTCACGACTCCACAGCCCTGGTTACATGCCATAGGACCAGTGTCTCTGCTCACCATTGGAAGCCATGATACCTGTAATATTACACATGACCACAGAGGCCACTGATGTGCTTTTGCAATCAAGTTCCGGCAACTTTGTAAATGAAGTCCAGGTACTGCAGTAGCTTCTTTGCTGGATGATGGGGGAGAGAAGAGGAGGCCATATTTTATTCTATCACATCCACTGTGGTTTTGCGGAGTCACAATAACAGCTGTAATCTGTCCACTGCAATGTATGGTTCACGATCTGCCTGCAGCGTCCCTCATATTCAATGTTGTGACTGGCTTATTTTCAGGTGACCATGTGAAGGATCGCTTCCAGATGGAGCTGTCGCGGATGGGTTTTGATATGCAGAATGCTTGGCGAGTGTCTGATATCAACCACAACTACAAGTGAGGAATTTCATCCATTCATCAATCTTCGTTTAATGTTATCACTTTTTTTCTCCCCTCCTCCCTATGTTTTGGCGCAGGTTGCATCAATTTCTTTTAGCGTGCTAACCCCCTATAATTATCATTGGCACAACTTAAGGGAAGGAATGTGCTGCAGGCTCAGACTCGCACATAAAGGGGACATTTAGGGAAACTGGATTGGAGGAAAAATGCTGTGGATTTTGGCAAAAGATCAGTTCTGCTGCTTGACATTTCTTTTACACGTCTGTGTAAAAATAAGAATGTTTGTTGCTGTAGTTTTTATTTTTATTTTCATTAATATTAGAAGTTTCCCTCAGTTTGTGCAAATAGAAGGCTAATGTATTTTTTCCACTGTATCGATAAAGATAGAAATGCTCTACACATCATGTAATCTAGACCACTGCATGCTTTTTACAAGAAGTTGCTGAATTGTACAGCCATATTCAGAAGTAGCGTAGGGGCTTGTTTACATGCTGCATTTTTGCTTCAGGGAATAATGCATTATTTTACAGTGCTAGCAAAATGAATGATGGGGTGCTTTCACATTTGCGTTCCCCTCCGCAGCGTTCTGCGGAGGGGAGCCGCAATGTGAGCGCAGCACCGCCAGCCCCTATCTTTATAATGGGAGCGCACGATGCTGCGCATGACCGTGCGCACCCATTCACATCCATATGTGATCTGTGCGCAGGCAGATGCCTGCGCACAAATCACCCAGTCTCGTCCGCACCAGAAATGCAACATGTTGCATTTCTGGTGCGGACGAGACTGGATGATTTTGTGCGCAGGCATCTGCCTGCGCACAGATCACATATGGCAGTGGATGGGTGCGCACAGTCATGCGCAGTCATGCGCAGTCAAGCGCAGCACCGTGCGCTCCCATTATAAAGATTGGGGCTGGCAGTGCTGCACTCACATTGCGGCTCCCCTCCGCAGAACGCTGCGGAGGGAACGCAAATGTGAAAGTAGCCGTATTTCTGAAATATCCTGCACATCCTGCTTATTTTTTCCTCAGATTTAAACCTGTTTTTCAAATGGCATCAAGTAGTCTTTAAGCATTTTTGCAGCCATTCAAATGAATAGGAAAGACTGCATTAAAAATGCATGTTTGGCACAGCATTTTTCCCACCAACACTATAGGTTTTGCACCCAAATAAATCTGGTAATACTGAATGTGTGCGCATATCCTAAGCACAGTGGGTTTTTTTTCGCTGCCCTTTTTGTGCAGAAAATTTACAATGTTTAAAGAGAACCTGTCACGCAGTTTTTTGTTTTTAATCCTCCTCCATTGTTTTTTTAGATCATGCACTCATCACTAACCTGATTTAAAAAAACAAATCTATGTATTTATCATAAAAATCACTTTAGATATTTAGCTCTTTGAAATAAGGTACCGTCACACCTTTCAACATAGTTTCCGACGTCGTTCAAAAGTGACGTCAGGAACAATGTTAAAGCGACATCATTGTTGCATGTAAACGCACGATTCAATAGCGATAGTTGTTCAAGTCAGAGTTGACTGGTATTACTGCATGCAGGAAAACCTGTCAACTTCAACAACCGGTGGGATCATTCGATGTGACACTGCAATAGCGATATGCAAATAGTCTGTGGAGCCTCGGTTAGGAGTCTCAAACACAGGACTAGCCCGATATACCACCAGCAACATCTTGCTGTGTGACAGCCAAGCTGCGATGTCTGAAGCGAGCGCACACCCGCAGCATCGCATCCGACATTGCAGCCGATGTTGGATGGTGTGACGGCACCTTTAGGCTCCTGCACAAACAGTCGTGGGGCGGATACTTCTGCTCGAATCAGTCAGGTCAGTCTACTCCTTTCCTCAGTTTTTGAAATGTATTAACACCCCCTGCAATGTAATATATTGACATCGATCACTGCATGTCTTCTGGAGGTGAGGGACCTGTGGTGATGTCACGAACATGGGACTGTAATAGGCGGAGCTAATTAGGCCTCAATTAGAGGATCCTTTGGACGTATCCCCGCCCATTAGTCAAGTGGTCTTGACATTACCACAGGTCCCGCATTGATGTCAATCAATTACAATGCAGGGGGCATGATGAGATTTAAAAAGTATCATGAATGAACTTGAATGACGGTAAGAAAAGCGCTCCCTATGACTGTAGACGGGTATGTGTGTGCAGTCACCTGCGCATATAAAGTGTTTTTTTAAGATAAACATGTGGAATGCTGTTTTTAGGAAACCATGTTAGTGATGCACATTTCATCATTTAAAACACATTGGGGCAGTTCATTATCCCAAAATGATATGACAGGCTCCCTTGAACTGTTCGAGTAAAGATGATGTGAATTCATGAAAACTCAAACCTACTGTGCATCGTAAGTGACGAATTGTGTGTTTTGCTTCATTCTTCTCTAGGCTTCTACATGGAGCCTGTAAAGAAGAATACAGCTGTTACAAGCACATAGCTAAAGGTTTTCTGTCCTAAAGAGAAAAAAAAAGGATTTTATAAAACGCTGCTTCAAATTGCACCAAAGTCTGGGGAACAGCTATTCTCCTTGTGGAGAGTATTCTGCCAGCCGGCAGTGAGGAGACTTAAAGCCGGCAATGCTCCTCTGGGACGTTGCATATGCCAATTGTTGCTTCAGTGAGGAAGTAGAAAAACTAATGCCACCTAATAAAGATGGCAATCCTAAAAGTCATAATTGACTCATTAACAAGCCTTTTAATAAGATTTGTGGCAGATCAGAACCCCAAACTGCAGACGCTGCGTTTCGGGTGATTGCCCCTCATCAGTTCAGTGTGTGGGAATTCTGATGTGGCTGTATGAGAGGCTAAGACAAGGTCTGGGTGAACAGCTATTCTCCTTGTGGAGAGTCAATTATGACTTTTAGGATTGCTACCTTATTAGGTGGCATTAGTTTGTCTACTTCCTCACTGAAGTCACAATTTGCATATGCAATCTAGGAGCATCTCCTCACTGACGGCTAGCAAAATACTCTCCGCAAGAATAGCTCTTCCCCCAGACCTTGTGTTAGCCTCTCATACAGCCAGATCAGAATTCCCATACACTGCACTGATGAGGGCAATCACCCCGAAACGCAGCATCTACAGTTAGCTTTTGTGCCAGATGAGAACTCCAAAGTCATATTAAAAGGCTTGTTAAAGAGTCAATTATGACTTTTAGGATTGTTTCCTTTTATTAGGTGGCATTAGAGTGCAAAAAGTGCACTAATTATAGCATATTATGTATTTTCGTGCACACCTGCAGAAATAATGCATTTACACTACTCATGAGCATGACTGCCTGCTTTTATAGATGCTTTCTATGGAACTCTCAGAATTGGTTATACATCCTCCTTATGGCAATGTATTGATTAATCTGTGCTGTTTACTTTTTAGACTGTGTCAGAGTTATCCACAGAAACTTCTGGTTCCCGTCTGGATCACCGACAAGGAGCTCGAAAATGTTTCTTCCTTCAGATCGTGGAAAAGGATTCCTGTTGTGGTATACAGGTAACTAATGACTGCATCTTCTCATTACTGCCCTCCTTTCCATCTAATAGCTAGTATGTGTGTTGGGAATAGCTCCGTTCACTATGTAATGACTATGTAATGACGGGTGTCTTACTGCTTGACTTGCCAACAAGAGATTCAGACCTACTGAAAGTGGGTGGACGGTCGAGTTGCTGCCTGCTTTCTTCCAGACACTGGCCACCATAGCTTCAATGTCCCGCTGGCCATGGTTGCCCCTGGAACTGCAGGACTTAGAATATTTGTTACAGCTTACTGCAAACATGTTACCTTTAGCCATACCCTTGAATTGATTTCTCTATTCAGCTAATATTGTTAAAAAAAAAAAATAGTATGTAAGCCCACTTTGAATTTTGTTTTTGAGGAGGATTTGGTCTTTTCACTTAGTTTCTGCAAGAAAAAATAATATTTTGAACATTATTGTACTTATGTTGCCATGAACCTTATTGATTGGCATAGCATCTCTTTCAAAAATAAATAATATCAATAATGATAGTTGTGGTTTTTTTGTGGTTTTTTTTTTTTTTCAATGTCATTTTCGTGATGGGGAAAGGAATTCTTTTGATGCCCATCTCTGGGGCTCATACATCATTATTTTGTGTTGTAGACATACAAGGACAGGCGCAGTGATCGCACGGTGCAGTCAACCAGAAATCAGCTGGTGGGGCTGGCGCAATGCCGATGATGAGTATCTGGTGACTTCTATAGCAAAAGCATGTGCCCTGAATCCTGGTGGACGTGCTGCTACTGCAAGCTTCAGCAAAAGTAGCAATGATGGGAATGAAAATGGAGACACTGACTTTGGTAAGAAACTGAAGCTATAAACCCAGTTTAACAAACACGCACACACGGTAACTGGCAGCACGGTGGCTCAGTGGTTAGCATTGTTGCTTTGTAGCACTGGGGTCAACATCTGGACAACATCTGCAAGGCGCTTGTATGTTCTCCCCATGTTTGTGAGGGTTTCCTCACAGTTCTCCCATGTCCTCCAACGCTTCAAAGTGCTGGGGAATTTAGATTGGGAGCCCCAATGGGGATAGTGATGATAATCTCTGTAGTGTGTTGCAAAACATGTTGGCACTATATTAAAAAAAAGTAAAAAAAAAATAATACAATACAATATAACAGAAGCATAATAACATACAGCTAGGACCAGAAATATTTCAGCAGTGACCGAATCGTCATGATGTTAACTCTAAATGCCGATATTTTGGTTTTTAAGTGATACTACTGTAAACGTTCAAGTTTAATTAAAGGGGCTAACAAAAATATCCTGTGAAACATTTTGAAATTGCAAACCTTTTTCTACAAAGTTCATTTTAGGGCAGGGGTGGGGAACCTCAGACCCCCCCAGGGCCCAATGCTACCCTCGATGACTTTTTTGCGGCCCCCGGGCAGATTCCTGGGAACTGCAGTGCTCAGGCTGGCAGACGCGTTTTTCCCTTTAAATCCAGCTCCTCAGTGATCTCTATGCCCCAGCCTCAGCCTCTCCTGTGATGTTGAGGGCTCTAGCAAACCTGGAAAGGTAGTAGAGAAGTAACATGACCAATATCGCCTAACATCACAGCCACGCCAAAAAGAAGCAGCTCCAGCCACCACAGTAGGAGTGAGTTGATAGTTTAACCAAATATAGCGGGTAATTTTCAAGTTGATAATTTTGTACGGCCCCTGAAGGATTGTAGAAATTTGCAAATGGCCCCCAGCAGAAAAATTGTTCCCCGCCGCTGTTTTAGTGGCTCAACAGTAATTCGGCAAAGTAACTATCATAAATGAAATACTCACTTTTAAAATTTTGTAGATAATCCTTTGCTGGCAATGACCGCCTGAAGTCAGAAGATCTTCCAGAAAAAATGCACGTTCCACATTGACTTCCATTATACTTAGATTGCACCCATCCGAGTGTCTTAACTATTCATTATGAGTACCGAGCACCCGAGCATAGAAGTGCTCACTCATCACTAGACCCAAACGCTGAATTTCCTCCTTTGTGATTTTTTTTTTGTACCGCACCTTTACTGCAGCTGACATCTGATGTTGCTACTTGAGGGTTTTTCTGCCTTTTTGAGCTTAGTCCTGAGCAAAAAAAGAAAAAAATGACTGTGTTGATTTCACAGTATGTTTTGGGTCATTGTCCATGTGTACTGTGAAGCACCGCCCAATCAACCTTGCTAATCTGGTTGAATCTGAGCAGAAGTGATGATCTTTTTCTCTTCTATTGAGAGCTCCTTTGACCACATGTTGTAGGTTCACAGTAACAGCTTCCAAATGCAAATGCCACACCTGGAATCCGCTCCAGACCTTTTACCTGCTTAATGGATGATTGATTAATTAAGGCATAGCCCATGTAGGCCAATAAAGAGCTTATAAGTTAGGTATCCAATTACCTTTGGTCCTCTGAAATAAAAGGCATCTACATAGAGCTGTAATTGCTAAACCCTGACATCAGTTAGGATGTGAATACCCTGAAATTAAAGCTGAGAGTCTGCACTTGAAGCCTATATTGATTGTGACTGTATCTTGAAATTGTTTTGGTAAATAACAAATGCCAAAACTTGTCACTGTCCAAATCTATTTCCAGACCTAACTCTGTAATTTGTTCAGGTTTTGTTTGCCATTGATGAAAGGTTAACCGTTTTTAAATACTCCTCAGACTCTTCTCTTACTGCCTGTCCTGGTATTGAGGGGAGCGGGGCACCTCAGAAACTCTTAATTCTGGATGCAAGATCTTACACGGCTGCTGTTGCGAACAGAGCCAAAGGTGGAGGCTGCGAGTGTGAAGGTAAATAAATCTCTGCACTTGATGGGTTTAGATTACTGAGTAAAGGCTCCTTTTTGAAAAGCTGATAATCAGGCTTAGGCTATGTTCACACATAGCGCTTTTTTGTGCAGGCGCTTTTGCCAGCGTTTTGCACCTACGCAAAAAAAGAAGCAGTGCTTTTCACACAGCATGATTTTTTATGGGCGCAGGGGGAGAAGTGATGTCAAACAGGGGAGGACGAATCCTGGTTCCTCCTCCCCTCTGTGACATTTGTGACCGCCCCCATTTGATTTCGCAGTGTTTAAAAATAATAAAGCGTACTTACCTCTCCTCCTTTTTGTTCGTGCTATCTGGAGCTGAGCCTAGGCCATGTACTGATGTGACAGGACCTTGCATGACGTCATGGGCGATGATTGGCCGCTTGCGGTCATGTGATGTCATGTGACGCGCATATCACATGACCGCGAGCGGCCAATCAGTGCCCATGACGTCATGCAAGGTCCTGTCACATCGGTACATGGCCTTGGCTCAGCTCCGGATAGCACGAACAAGCCGGCGGAGAGGTAAGTATGCTTTATTATTTTTAATACCTCTGACTTTCTTTAATTTTGAATTCGCAGTGTATATTAATACACTGTGAATCAAATGGGGCGGACACACATTTCACAGAGGGGAGGAGGAACCAGGATTCTTCCTTCCCCTCTGTGACATCCGATCCAGAAGCGCCGACCCCTATGGGAGAAAGCATCGGCACTGCTGCGTAAAGAATTGACATGTCAATTCTTTTTATGCCGGCGCTTTCTCCCATAAAAGCGCTGCATAAAATTACGTTGTGTCTGTACAGGAATGTGAATTTCCCATTCACTTTGCTGGCAGACACAAGGCACATTGCGCATTTTTGAAAAGCGCTCAAAAATGCGCAATGTGTGAACATAGGCTTAAGCATTCATTACACTGTTGGATGTTAACATAACACGTAACATGTTATGTTAACATAACATAACATAGTGGACATAACACTTGTCCATCATGGAAGCAATCATCCAGCAAACAAACACTTATTTTGTTGATTGTCAGCAATAAAATGATTGTGCTTAGCGTCCTGTGTTTATGCTGCCAAAAACATGGTATTCTATGCACACAGAGCAATCACATTAACAATTGTTCACTGCATGTGGAATTCTAATTGGATTTCCTAAACGAGCCATTACTGGGGTTGACCTATTCATAAAAAGCTGGAAAGAGACAAGGGCACACAATAGGGTTTAATTGTGGATATTAAGCTTATAAACTTATGGTGGGTTTGCACATCCCGATATCGGGCCGATATCTGGACCAACGACGCGGGAGCGCGCTTTTTCCGCGCGCTTTTCCCGCTATCGCATCGCCGGGTTACACAGCCTGATATCGGGATACAACGTCCCGACGATGTGTACGCCCACCAACCCAGGAACGACCATTTAACATGGGAGTGAATGGGTGTTGTGAGCGTACACATCGTAGTTGGGCTGTTACACGGTACGATGCGGCTACAACGGCCATGCGATATCGGGCGGTTGAATAGCACGGTCATTCAACCCCCGATATCGTTTTGGCATCGTTCCAGCATCGCGTTGTACGTTCAAACCGTACAACGCGCAAACGATATCTGGTCCAACTCCCGAACCACGTGACTTTTGGTCGGAGTTGGACGCCGATATCGCGACGTGTAAACCCGCCATAAGCGTGGTGTTACTCACCTGAGTGGGTTGGGAGCTAGTCACAACCACTATCATCACATGTGATGTGTTTTTAGTGCACTATCGTTTAAGATCCATTCAATAAAATTGATAAATTGATCTTGTATTATGCTCTTTATTTCTACAACTTTCAGGGTCTCAGTTGCCCCTTCTTCAGGAAAATCACAAGATGTACAATTTAATTTATTGAATGGAAAAACACCCTATTCATGCTCTCGTCTTTCAGGGGTTGACCTATAGCAGCCATTACTATCAAAACTTTGTGTCTGGCCTCCATTCATTGCAGACAAGTGGCCATACAGTCACTCTCCATGGTGCAGCTGAAACACCTAATAGAACTGGGATGTGTTCTGCTAAAACATGTTTTTCAACATTCATAGCCAGGGGCGGACCTACCGTGGTGCAGGGCTGAAGGTCTGCCACTGTTTATGGCACATTACCAGGGTACGTGAAGAATGCAGGTCAACTATAGGGGTGGGTTATTAGTGCATTGGCACTCTTCATTGTCATTGGAAATGTGAATGACACTGGATAAACCATTTAAAGACCCCTTTTTTTATTGTTTTTATGCATTTTGTTTCCTACTTGGTTGAAATATTAAATTATTTTATTGTATTCTTCTTTTGCTACAGAATACTATCCAAATTGTGAAGTTGCGTTTATGGGAATGGCAAATATTCACTCCATCCGGAATAGCTTTCAGTACCTACGAGCAGTGTGCAACCAAGTGCCTGATCCAGGAAAGTGAGTTTTCTATTGGAGTTTGGTTGTAATGTATTGGTAGAACGTTTTTATACTCGTAGTGAATGGTGCCGGTTAAATGACCACTTTTCTGGTCATCATAATGGGAGACCCAGACAATGGGGTTTAGGGCACTGCCCTCCGGAGGTCACACTAGGTACTACAAGTTTGTAGACACCGCCTCCTCCGCTTATAAACCCCTACCGCAGGGAACATCCTCAGTTTTAAACTTAGTGTGCTCGGAGGATCACGCTTTGCTTGCACTTCACTGCACTCTCACTACTTACGTGATGGCGTCTGAAGACAAGGTAATACGGTCCTATCGGGACCGGTGACAGCCTCCCCGCTCACCCTTAGTGGCACACGCTGGTGGAGGTACCGGAGGGCCTAGAGCCTGGACACTTCGTGTTCTCCCGGTACGCTGTTACGCTCCTCTCCATCCCTCTCTGGGGGGCTCTGGAGAGTGGGAGATGGGAGCCTTGCACAGCTCCGCTCCGTCCGAGGCCTCCCTAAATGGTGCTTACAGACCGGACTGGAGCCAGCCCAGTCCGAGGCCTCCCTATATGGTGCTTACACTCCGGACTGGTGCTGAGCGGCCCAGTCTGAGGCCTCCCTAAATGGTGCTTACAGACCAGACTGGTGCTGCACCCCCGTCCGAGGCCTCCCTAAATGGTGCTTACAGACCGGACCGGCACTGAGGCACTCTGTGTCTCCTGCGTGCCTGGGGGTAGTGTCTGGCACTTTATGTGTTTCAGGACACTCAGACCGCGCGTTACCCTCGGGTCCGCGGTTCTGCGGGTGTACCCTGTGCTGGGGTCACCCTGGCTGACCGCCCTGTGTGTCACAGGGGCTGAGGCCGTAGGCTGCGGATGTTTGTCCCCTCATGCTGTGGATGGTGTACATGCAGTCTGTGTATAATGTTTTTACACTCTTTCCCGCGCTGCGGGCTCCGGCTCCCTCATGCTGTGGATGCTTGGAGGATGGGAAGCAGCCCGTGCGGTGACGTCATCGCTGGGCGTGTGTGTGTGTGTTTCCCGCGTCTCTTCGGCACCGCCCACAGTTTCACTGTCGGCGGCCATCTTTACCCTCACTTCCCGGTTGGGATTCTTATGCAGCGTGCGTCTGCACTCCAGAGGGGAGACCGGAAACCGTCGCAGAGGTCACACACACACCGCTTCCTCATACCGCTTTACTGCGGTCGGTAAGCCACCGGGATTCCCGGTTTTGTTGTCAATTTGGCTTATTTTCCCCTACTGTGGCGATGTCCTCAGCTGGGAAGTGTGCTGCTAAGCGCGGCAGTAACCACCATTACCTGTGCTACATGCAATGGTACACTGGTGGAGGGGTCCTGCAATAACTGCGGACGCCCAGAGGCCCGGGCTGGCACTGTTGAGTCAGCAGCTCCGGTGCTATACCCTGAGGTTCAGGTGATCTCAGGGCCATGGGAGACTCAGAATAAGATCAATGAATCTCTGCTGTCTCAGCTGTCCTCCATGTCGCAATCCCTGGAGGCACTTAATAGGAGACTGGATAGCCCAGCTACTCCATCCAGTTACCCCCGGGTGTCCCCCTCTTCTGCTGCGAGACCCCTTAAGCGGACTCGTCGTGAGGATTCACCCGAGCTCCATACTCTCTCTGAGGAGGAGCGTTCCTCTGATGGTGAGGAAGATGATGGGGGTTCAAATTTCGGGTCTGTGTCTGTATCTGAACCACCAGACGGGTGGAGGATCTGGTGTCCTCTATCAACGAGACTTTACGTCTCGTGACACCCCCTGAGGAGGTGACGGTGCACCCGAAGGAGGTCTATCAATGGCTGCGGCCGGAGGCTAGACCAAGTGGCTCCTTCATGGACCACACTAATTTTGGAAGGGTGGTTAGAGCTCCCAGGTTGCATCCTGGGCGGCGTTATGTCCGTAAAACCAAGGATAATCGCTTCCCCTTCCCCCAGGAGGTGCTTCAGGAGTGGTCGCAGTCCCCGAAGGTGGACGCTTCCATGACCAGGATTGCTGCACGCTCCCTTTTCTCTGCCTCTGATAGCTCCTCACTGAAGGATGCTACTGATAGACAGGTCGAGCAGCTCGCCAAGTCTTCCTATGAGGCTGTGGGGTCTTCATTTGCCCCTAATTTTGCCACGGTCTGGACCTTACAAGCGATTACTACCTGCTTGGATGGTATCTCTGACATGGCAAGATCCAGTCCAGAGGTCCTAGCACTTACCGAAAGGGCAAGGGCCTATGCGGACTACGCCAGGACGGCGACTCTGGAAACTGCCACTCGCTCAGCTGTGGCTTCGGCCAATGCTATAGCGATCCGCAGGTTGTTGTGGCTGCGTCTTTGGGACTCAGATGCCACATCCAAGAAGATTTTGCAGAATCTTCCGTTTGCTGGTGACAGGCTTTTTGGCACCGAACTGGACAAGCTAATTAAGGATTCTGCTGAGTCTAAGATACCGCAGAATAAGCCTAAGCCACGGTATACCGTTAAAAGGAACCCAAAACAGTGGTCCTTTCGTTCCAGCTCGCAGTCATCAGCACCGTCCGCTCGCACGGACCGAGGGGGAAAGCCCGCTTCCCAGTGGCGCTCTAAGAGTCGTCCAAAGAAGCCGGCGGGGGCGGCAGCTGCCAACCCCAAACCCGCCTCTACATGACTCGCTCTTTCATCCTGCCTCCCCACAGGTGGGGGGCCGCTTGTCTCGCTTTCAGGACAAGTGGCTGCTTCACGTTCAAGATCAGTGGGTTCGAGACGTGATCTCGCGAGGGTACAGGATAGAGCTGACGTCAAAACCGATATCCCGATTCCATCGGTCGGTCCCGTCACCAGAAAAAGCTCAGGCTTTTTACCAGGTGTTGGAGGGTCTCCGCAGAGACGGAGTGGTGGTCCCGGTACCTTCCGGAGAGAGGTTCAGGGGTTTTTACTCCAACCTCTTTATCGTCCCGAAGAAGGACGGATCCTTCCGCCCAGTACTGGACCTGAAGTTGTTCAACCATCACGTGTTGGTTCGGAAGTTCCGTATGGAATCACTGCGCTCCGTGATCGCAGCTGTGTCACAGGGGGACTTCCTAGCGTCCATAGATATCAGAGACGCTTACCTTCACGTACCCATTGCACCGGCTCATCAGCGCTGGTTGCGATTCGCAGTGGGGGAAGAACACTTCCAATTTGTGGCACTGCCATTCGGGCTAGCCTCGGCACCGCGGGTGTTCACAAAAGTGATGGCTTCCATGATGGCTCTCCTGCACAAGCAGGGACATGCCGTCATTCCCTACTTAGACGACCTGCTGGTCAGGGCGCCATCAGAACACCTCTGTCAAGAGAGCCTGGATGTGACCATGCGGTCTCTGGAACAGTTCGGTTGGCTCCTCAATATTCAGAAGTCAACGCTAGTTCCGACCCAGTCTTTGACATATCTGGGCATGGACTTCAACACAGCCTCAGCCCTGGTGTCTCTGCCACGAGTCAAACAGATGGCGATCCAATCAGGAGTACAAGCAGTCCTCCTGTCACCACACTCATCCCTACGGGTATTGATGAGACTGGTGGGACGCATGGTAGCGGCGATAGAGGCGGTGCCGTTCGCACAGTTTCGCCTCCGTCCTCTCCAGCTGGAGATTCTTCACAGATGGGACAAGAGGACGATCTCTCTGAATCGGCTGGTGACACTGTCACAACCGACCAGGGACTCCCTACTGTGGTGGCTCCAGCCACGTCACCTGTCACGAGGCCGGTCCTTCCTAAAACCGTCATGGTTAGTGGTGACCACAGACGCCAGTCTGAAGGGCTGGGGTGCGGTGTTCTTGCACCACAGGGCTCAAGGCCTCTGGACTCAGTCGGAGTCGGCATTGCAGATCAACGTGCTGGAGATCAAGGCGGTCTATCTGGCGCTCCTGGCGTTTCAGAAATTCCTGTCAGGACACCCCATTCGGGTGCAGTCCGACAATGCGACGGCCGTCGCCTACATAAATCATCAGGGAGGGACCAGAAGTGCTCAGGCCCTCGCCGAAGTCCACCGCATTCTAGCCTGGGTGGAGGAAAACGGCTGCCTGATCTCCGCAGTTCACATCCCAGGGGTCGAGAACTGGGAGGCCGACTACCTGAGCCGACAGGGCATGGACGCCGGAGAGTGGTCTCTTCATCCAGACGTCTTCCGGGACATCTGCGGCAGATGGGGCACTCCGGACGTGGATCTGATGGCCTCACGGCTGAATCATCAGGTGCCCCAATACATGGCAAGATCGTGGGATCCTCAGTCTCTGGGGGCGGATGCCCTGATCCTGAGTTGGTCCAGCTTCCAGCTGCCATATGTGTTCCCGCCTCTGGCTCTGATTCCCAGGGTCCTGTGGAAAATCAGGATGGAATGCAGAGTAGCCATTCTAGTGGCTCCAGATTGGCCCAGGAGGTCCTGGTACCCGGACCTGTGGCAACTGTCAGGCGGACACCGGTGGGCTCTTCCAGAACGCGCAGATCTACTCTCGCAAGGCCCATTCTTCCACCTCAATTCCAGGGCCCTCAGATTGACTGCATGGCTCTTGAGGCCTGGCTGTTGACGTCCAGAGGATTCTCTCCTACAGTGGTTGCCACTATGAATAGGGCTAGGAAACCTGTCTCCAGGAAGATATACCACAGAACGTGGAAAATCTTTTTCTCCTGGTGTGCCTCTGGTGGACGCTCACCGTGGCCATTGTCCATCCCGACATTGTTGGCTTTCCTACAGTCGGGGTTGGAGTTGGGATTATCCCTTGGCTCTCTGAAAGGTCAAGTATCAGCACTTTCAGTGCTGTTTGACAAGCGCTTGGCGCTCCTGCCGAAGGTCCGCCATTTTCTGCAGGGGGTAGCTCGGGTGGTTCCGCCTTACAGGCGACCTCTGGACCCTTGGGACCTCAACATGGTCCTGGCGGCTCTGCAGAAACCGCCGTTTGAGCCACTGAGAGACATCTCTCTCTCTCGTCTGTCCCAGAAAGTGGTCTTTCTGGTGGCAATTACGTCCCTGAGAAGGGTCTCAGAATTGGCTGCACTTTCGTGCAAGTCACCCTTTCTGGTGGTTCACCAAGACAAGGTGGTGTTGCGCCCACGGCCAGAATTCTTGCCGAAGGTGGTTTCAACGTTTCACCTAAACCAGGAGATTGTTCTCCCATCATTTTGCCCCGCTCCCGTTCATCAGGTTGAGCGCGACCTCCATACTCTGGATCTCGTGAGGGCTGTACGCATTTATGTGTCCAGGACCGCCTCCTTTAGGAGTTCGGATTCCTTATTTGTCCTCACGATGGGTCGCTGTAAGGGGTCCGCGGCTTCGAAGTCGACCTTGGCCAGATGGATCAAGGCTCCCATTCAGGAGGCTTACCGGTCTTCTGGTTTGCCTCTCCCGGTGGGTTTGAAGGCACACTCTACTAGAGCTGTAGGTGCCTCCTGGGCCTTGCGACATAGAGCGTCTGCTCTACAGGTGTGTCAGGCGGCCACTTGGTCCAGCCTGCACACTTTTTCTAAGCACTATATGGTGCATGGCCATGCCTCTGCGGATGCGAGTTTGGGCAGGCGGGTTCTCCAGGCGGCGGTTGCCCACCTTTAAAGGGAACCATGTGTTTTCCGTCTTGTTGAGGAACTCTTCCCGCCCTGGGGTATTGCTTTAGGACATCCCCATTGTCTGGGTCTCCCATTATGATGACCAGAAAAAAGAGAATTTTGTTTACGTACCGTAAATTCTTTTTTCTTTAATCATCAATGGGAGACCCAGCACCCACCCAGTTGTTCCTTTGCATGTTTTGCATTTGCTCTGTTCTCTGCTGAGACAGTGTTTGCCGGGTTGTTGAACCGTTTTGTGTACGGCATTCTTCCCGATGTTTCGGGTGTGGTTTATTTCCTCCTCGCAGCTTGTAGACCAAACTGAGGATGTTCCCTGCGGTAGGGGTTTATAAGCGGAGGAGGCGGTGTCTACAAACTTGTAGTACCTAGTGTGACCTCCGGAGGGCAGTGCCCTAAACCCCATTGTCTGGGTCTCCCATTGATGATTAAAGAAAAAAGAATTTACGGTACGTAAACAAAATTCTCTTTTTCTGATGGGCAAATATGTAGCCAGTCAGCAGTCATTTAGTAACCTGTTTAGACAGGCCAATCATGCTTCTCTTGCACACAAAAGGAGCAGGGAAATGGTTATATCAATTCATAATCCAGTGGGAAATATAAATAAAAACTACAATAGAACTAACTGGATAAATCGCTAATACACATGAAACACATACACCCAAAAAGAGAAATGTGCTCAGACATCCATAGTGATTCAAAAAGGCATGCTTTATTATTCCACACACAGGTGAGATAAAGAAAATCCATGTGTAATAAAATAGGAGCATACCTGACAATACAACTGCAGCTAAAGAAAATATACTGCTGATCTCACAAATGAGATTATATTCACATGAAGACCATATAGTAAGGTCCACATCAATTAGTGTGGTATTAACGATATAATATATGGTAACTAAAATAAATTGGTCTTGGAACATAGATGTGTACCTATATTAGGCAATCCTGGGAACTTAATGTTTAATGTACACTGTGTGCAGAATTATTAGGCAAGTTGTATTTTAGAGGAATATTTTTATTATTGATCAATAACTATGTTCTCAATCAACCCAAAAGACTCATAAATATCAAAGCTTAATATTTTTGGAAGTTGGAGTGGATTTTTTCAGATTTGGCTATCTTAGGAGGATATCTGTTTGTGCAGGTAACTATTACTGTGCAGAATTATTAGGCAACTTAATAAAAACCAAATATATTCCCATCTCACTTGTTTATTTTCACCAGGTAAATTAATATAACTGCACAGAATTTAGAAATAAACATTTCTGACATGCAAAAACAAAACCCCAAAAAATGAGTGACCAATATAGCCACCTTTCTTTATGATGACACTCAACAACCTTCCATCCATAGATTCTGTCAGTTGCTTAATCTGTTTACGATCAACATTGCGTGCAGCAGCCACCACAGCCTCCCAGACACTGCTCCGAGAGGTGTACTGTTTTCCCTCCATACAGATTTCACATTTTAGGAGGGACCACATGTTCTCTATGGGGTTCAGATCAGGTGAACAAGGAGGCCATGTCATTATTTTTTCTTATTTTAGACCTTTACTGGGCAGACACACTGTGGAGTAGTTGGATGCCTGTGATGGAGCATTGTCTTGCATGAAAATCATGTTTTTCTTGATCGATACCGACTTCTTCCTGTACCACTGCTTGAAGAAGTTGTCTTCCAGAAACTGGCAGTAGGTCCGAGAGTTGAGCTTCACTCCATCCTCAACCCGAAAAGGTCCCACAAGTTCATCTTTGATGATACCAGCCCATACCAGTATCCCACCTCCACCTTGCTGGCGTCTCAGTCGGAGTGGAGCTCTCTGCCCTTTACTGATCCAGCCTCTGCCCCATCCATCTGGCCCATCAAGAGTCACTCTCATTTCATCAGTCCATAAAACCTTTCAATAGTTAGTCTTAAGATATTTCTTGGCCCAGTCTTGACGTTTTATGTTATGTTTCTTGTTCAAAGGTGGTCGTTTTTCAACCTTTCTTACCTTGGCCATGTCCCTGAGTATAGCACACCTTGTGCTTTTTGATACTCCAGTAACGTTGCAGCTCTGAAATATGGCAAAACTGGTGGCAAATGGCATCTTGGCAGCTGATTTTCCTCTACAGCTAGTTGATATATATAAATTTAAACATGCACTATCTTGAATACAGAGTATACAATAATACAATTAATCAAAGCACACAGATCAGTAATTGATCGTTTCTGTGCTTCACTGCAAGTGTGAAATATTTTTTCTCAGGGAGCAAGTGTTTTGCTTGTTCACTGGGTGATTGTTTTTCTTTTCAGAAACTGAAACCTGCTCAGGTTTTGCTGCGATTTGAAAAGAATGAGCTGTCAGGTCTTTTCTGCATTTTTGGTGCAGCCAATGGCAAAAACACAACTACCAAAACGTGGTAAAAACACGCAAAAACGCACAAAGAAGGCTTGAAAAACGCAGCGACTCTCCTGCCAAGGAATCTGGAGATTCTAGAAACCTGTACAGGTTTTGCTGAGTTTTTGGCCGCTTCATAATTGCCCTGTGTGCACATACTTTTAGGTTGACAGATCCATGGTTAGACCAGGATTTTTGGCAGTAATTAAGATGAGAAAATACAGCCTGCGTGCAAAAGTGTAAATTGAGCCTTAAATTAAATGAGACTTTACCATATGAATTAGTTTTTTTCCATCATGATCCTTGGCCTGACCATTTTTTCATTTCCATTCACTAATGTTCTCATCATGATCTTTCCCTCTTAGGATGCCACATACCTGTCTGATTGTGAACCCCTTTGTGTGTTTTGTAGCTGGCTTTCAGCATTGGAAAGCACTAAGTGGCTGCAGCACCTCTCTGTCATGCTGAAAGCTGCCACTGTTGTGGCGAACGCAGTGGATCGTGAAGAGCGTCCGGTGCTGGTTCACTGCTCCGATGGCTGGGACAGAACCCCACAGATTGTATCCCTGGCAAAACTTCTACTGGATCCATATTACCGAACATTGGAGGCAAGCAGTTTTGCAAGCAGAAAAATATTTTACTCTTCCTTTTCCAATGTTATTCATTAGCGTTTATTTTTTAGGGATTCCAAGTCTTGGTGGAGACAGACTGGCTAGATTATGGCCATAAGTTTGGGGATCGTTGTGGTCATCAGGAAAATGCTGAAGATCAGAGCGAGCAGTGTCCGGTCTTCTTGCAGTGGCTGGACTGTGTCCACCAGCTTCTCCATCAGTTTCCTTGTCACTTTGAATTCAACCATACCTTCTTGGTAAGAAGTGGCTTTGCTTTGAGCACATTTTTTTTCTTTTTTTTTTTTTTTTTCCTCTTGGCTTTTTTCAGTGTGAAGTATGTATGTTGAAGGAAAAAGTACACTTGGGCATTGTGATTTGTAGCTGTACGTTTTAGGTCAATTAAAATGTTTAATAAAATTCGCTTGCTGATTTTGTAAGTTTGCCCACTGACAAAGACATGAACAGTGTATAATTTAAAGGTAGGTTAATTTTAACAGTGAGAGAGAGAGAATCTCAAAAGTAAAATCCAGAAAATCTCATTGTCTAAATTATATAAAGTTATTTGCATTTTGCAGAGAGAAATAAGTATTTGATCCCTCTGACATATAAGACTTAAAGATTACCAAACAGCAGGTTTTAGGTCTATAAAGTGAAGCCACTACCTTACAGGTCTGGGATACTGAGTGCAATCATACCTTTACTTCAATCATTCCATGTATGATTACTGAGACAAATGTTATAGAAGTCCTCAAAGTGTGCAGCAAGGGGACGGAATGTGCAGCAATTAGCATAAGAGGGGCTGGGATTCTTTGTGTTAGTGAACCTGTTTTCAACAAGCAAAATCCTCCCCCTTCCTTTCTCCCTCCCTCCATCTCCCTGCTTGTGATCTCTCAAACAATAGAAGCCTCTGTCCCTCCAGCCTTTACACGTCCTCATCTGTCTCCTCTCACAGATCTGGCCAGATCCCTGCTATTGTCATCACAGATGGGGATCTGTCTATGGAGCATGCTGGGGGTTGTAGTGTCTTTGTATCTGCAGACTGTGTGATGGAATATGCTGGGGGTTGTAGTGTCTCTGTATCTGTAAACTGTGATGGAACAATGCTGAGAGTTGTGTCTCTGGATCTGCAGACTCTGTGATGGTGCATGCTGGGGGTTGTAGTGTCTCTGCATTTACAGATTCTGAGCCAGTGACCCAACAACTCCCAGCATGCTCCATTAACAGATCCCTATCTGTGATGACAATGGCAGCGATCTGTCCAGATCTATGAGAGGAGACAGATCAGTATGTGTAGTGACTGGAGGACTTCTAATGCTTGTGACGATCAGAGTCAAGCAGGGAGATGGAGGGAGAGAGTGAGGGGAGAGGGTTTTGCGTAGAGCAAACAGGGAAGTAATACAAAGAAAACCATCCCCTCTTATGCTAATTGCTGCACACTCAGTCCCCCTGCTGCATACTTTCTAAGGACTTTTATCTCTGCAATCATACATGCAATCATTGAAGTAAAGGTATGATTGCACTCAGTATCCCCGTGCCTGTAAGGTAATGGCTTCATTGCCCTAAAACCTGCTGGTTGGTCCCCTTTAATACTTAGTGGCAAAACCCTTGTTGGCAAGCACTGCAGTCAGACATTTTTTGTAGTTGATGAGGTTTGCACACATGTTAGGATGAATTTTGGTCCACTCATTTTTGCAGATCATCTCTAAATCATTAAGATTTTGAGGCTGTCGCTTGGCATCCTTGAGCTTTAGCTACCTTTCTAAGTTTTCAGAAGTTTCTTTTTGAGCCACTGTTTTGTTTCCTTGGCTGTATGTTTTTGGTCATTGTCGTGCTGGAAGACCCAGCCATGACCCATATTTAATGTCCTGGCGGAGGGAAGGTTGTTGTCATTCAAGATTTTACGCAACATGGCTCCATCCATTGTCCCATTGATGTGGTGGAGTGGTCCTAATATAATAATATTTAATAATAGTCCTGTGCCCCTAGTAGAGAAACCCCCCCCCCCCCAAAACATAATGTTTCCACCGCCATGCTTGACTGTGGGGATGGTGTTCTTTGGTTCATAAGCAGCATTTCTCTTCCTCCAAACACAGTGAGTTGAGTTAAAGCCAAAGAGCTCAATCTTTGTCACATCTTGACCACAGCACCTTCTCCCAACCACTCTCAGAATCACCGAAGTCTTCATTGGCAAACTTCAGACAGGCCTGCACATGTGCCTTCTTGAGCAGTAGGACTTTGCAGGCACTGCAGCATTTTAATTCATTACAGCATAATGTGTTACCAGTGGTTTTCTTGGTGACAGAGGTCCCAGCTACCTTGAGATCATTAGCAAGTTCCTCATGTGTTGTTTTAAGGTACTGTTACATAGATATATTGCTTGCAACTCACTGGTTGCAGTGACATCATGGACACATTGTTCCATTTGTACGCGGCAACAAAATGGAACAATGTGTCCATATTTTCACTGCTACCAGTGAGTTGCAAGCAATATATCTCTGTGTGTAACGGTACCTTTTCTGGTCATCATAATGGGAGACCCAGACAATGGGGTTAAGGGCACTGCCCTCCGGAGGCCACACTAGGTACTACAAGTTTGTAGACACCGCCCCCTCCGCTTATAAACCCCTACCGCAGGGAATATCCTCAGTTTTTAACTTAGTGTGCTCGGAGGTATCACACGCTTTGCTTGCACTTCACTGCATTCTCACTACTTACGTGATGGCGTCTGAAGACAAGGTAATATGGTCCCTGTCGGGGACCTTCGGCAGTCTCCCTGCTCACCCTTAGGGAACACGCAGGTCGAGGTACCGGAGGGCCTAGAGCCTGAACACTTTGTGTTCTCCCGGTACGCTGTCGCACTCCTTCCCATCCCTGTTTGGGGGCTCTGGAAAGTGGGAGACTGGAGCCTTGCACAGCTCCGCTCCGTCCGAGGCCTCCCTAAATGGTGCTTACAGACCGGACTGGAGCCAGCCCAGTCCGAGGCCTCCCTAAATGGTGCTTACAGACCGGACTGGTGCTGCACCCCCGTCCGAGGCCTCCCTAAATGGTGCTTACAGACCGGACCGGCACTGAGGCACCTTGTGTGTCTCCGGTGTGCCTGGGGGTAGTGTCGGCACTATATGTGTTGGGACACTCAGACCGCGCGCAACCCTTGGGTCCGCGGTTCTGGCGGTGGACCCAGTGCTGGGGCCACTCTGGCTGACCGCCCTGTGTCTCACAGGGGCTGCGGCTGTCGGCTCCAGACTTTGTCTGCAGCCTTAGTATTGTGTTTTGTGTCACGGTACTTTCCCGCGCTGCGGGCCTCGGCGCCTTCATTACTGGGGCTGCCTGAGGAGATGGAAGCAGCCCAGGCGGTGACGTCATTAATGGGCGTGCGTGTGGCTTCCCGCGTGTTTTCGGCTCCGCCCACAGTTGAATTGTCGGCGGCCATCTTCCCCTCACTTCCCGGCTGGGATCTGCTTGAAGTGCACGGCTGCACTCATTACAGGGGAGACCGGAAGACTCGCGGAGGCCACACACGCGCACACCGCTTCCTCCGCCGCATTACTGCGGTCGGTAAGCCGCCGGTTGTACCGGTTTTTTCTTTAAAGATTGGCTTATTTCCTTGGCTGTGGGAATGTCCTCAGCTGGGAAGAACGCTGCTAAGGCGGCCAGTAACACCACTACCTGTGCTACATGCAACGGGACACTGGTGGAGGGGTCCTGCAATAACTGCGGACGCCCAGAGGCCCGGGCTGATACTGCTGAGACAGCAGCTTCGGTGCTGTACCCTGTGGTCCATGTGGGCCCGGGGCCATGGGAGACACAGAACAAGATAAATGAATCTATGTTATCCCAGCTGTCCTCCATGTCGCAATCCCTAGAGGTACTGACCAGGAGACTGGAAAATCCAGCGGCTCCTTCACATTACCCCAGGGTGTCCCCTGCCTCAACTATTAGACCCCTTAAGCGGACTCGACGTGAGGATTCACCCGAGCTCCAGACACTCTCTGAAGAGGAGGGACTCTCTGAGGGGGATGAGGATGATGGGGGTTCATTACTCGGGTCCGTGTCAGAACCACCGGAAGGGGTGGAGGATCTGGTGTCCTCCATCAACGAGACTCTGCGTCTCGTGACACCCCCTGAGGAGGTGAACGTTCACCCGAAGGAGGTCTACCAATGGCTGCGGCCGGAGGCTAGACCAAGTGGTTCCTTTATGGACCACACTAACTTTGGAAGGGTGGTTAGAGCGCCCAGGATTCATCCTGGACGGCGTTATGTCCGTAAATCCAAGGACAATCGCTTTCCCTTCCCTGAGGAGGTGCTTCAGGAGTGGTCGCAGTCCCCTAAGGTGGACGCTTCCATGACCAGGATTGCTGCACGCTCCCTATTTTCTGCCTCTGATAGCTCCTCATTGAAGGATGCGACTGATAGACAGGTCGAGCAACTCGCCAAGTCTTCTTATGAGGCTGTGGGGTCTTCATTTGCCCTAATTTTGCCGCGGTCTGGACTCTGCAGGCGATCACCTCCTGCTTGGATGGTATCGCGGACCTGGCAGGGTCCAGTTCAGAAGTCCTGGCGCTTACTGATAGAGCAAGGGCCTATGCGGATTACGCCAGGACGGCAGTACTGGAAACTGCAAATCGCTCTGCTGTGGCTTCGGCCAACGCTATAGCGATCCGCAGGTTATTGTGGCTGCGTCTTTGGGACTCAGATGCCACGTCTAAGAAGATTTTGCAAAATCTTCCGTTCTCTGGCGACAGGCTTTTTGGTACCGAACTGGACAAGCTGATAAAGGATTCTGCGGAGTCAAAGATTCCACAGAATAAACCTAAGCCACGGTATACCGTGAAGAGGAACCCAAAACAGTGGTCCTTTCGGTCCAGTTCACAGCCATCAGCATCGTCTGCCCGTGCGGACAGAGGGAACAAGCCCTCTACTCAGTGGCGTCCCAAGGGTCGCCAGAAGAAACCGGCGGGGGCAGCGGCTGCCACCCCCAAACCCACTTCCGCATGACTCGCTCTCTCATCCTGCCTCCCCACAGGTGGGGGGCCGCCTGTCTCTTTTTCGGGACAGATGGCTACTCCAGGTCCAAGATCAGTGGGTACGAGATATAGTCTCCAGAGGCTACAGGATAGAGCTGACGTCTCAGCCGGCACACCGATTCCATCGATCGGTCCCGTCTCCAGAAAAAGCTCAGGCTTTTCATCTGGTGTTGGAGGGTCTCCGCAGAGACGGAGTAGTGGTCCCAGTGCCTTCCGGGGAGAGGTTCCGGGGTTTTTACTCCAACCTCTTTATCGTCCCAAAGAAGGACGGCTCTTTTCGCCCGGTTCTGGACCTCAAGTTGTTCAGCCGTCACGTGTTGGTTCGGAAGTTCCGCATGGAATCCCTGCGCTCCGTGATAGCGGCTGTGTCACAGGGGGACTTCCTAGCGTCCATAGATATCCGGGACGCTTACCTTCACGTGCCCATTGCACCAGCTCATCAACGCTGGTTAAGATTCTCAGTGGGGGACGAACACTACCAGTTCGTGGCTCTCCCTTTCGGTCTGGCCTCGGCTCCGCGGGTGTTCACAAAAGTGATGGCCTCTATGATGGCTCTCCTGCATGTGCAGGGACATGCCGTCATCCCTTATCTAGACGACCTTCTGGTCAGGGCGCCATCGGAACACCTGTGTCGGGTGAGCCTGGAGGTGACCATGAAGTCTCTGGAACATTTTGGGTGGCTTCTCAATGTTCAGAAATCGACCCTGGTTCCGACCCAGTCACTGACATATCTGGGCATGGACTTCCACACAGACTCAGCCCTGGTGGTTGGCCATCCATTCCGGAGTACAACAGGTCCTCCTGTCACCACAGTCATCCATACGGGTGTTGATGAAGCTGGTGGGGCGTATGGTGGCAGCAATAGAGGCGGTGCCTTTCGCACAGTTTCGCCTCCGTCCTCTCCAGCTGGAGATTCTCCGCAGATGGGACAAGAGGACGATTTCTCTGAATCGGCTGGTGACTCTTTCTCAACCGACCAGGGATTCCCTGCAGTGGTGGCTACTGCCACGTCACTTGTCTCGGGGCCGGTCTTTCATCAAACCATCTTGGTTAGTGGTGACCACCGACGCCAGTCTGACGGGCTGGGGGGCGGTGTTCTTACACCACAGGGCCCAAGGCCTCTGGACTCAGTCGGAGTCGGCGTTGCAGATCAACGTGCTGGAGATCAAGGCGATCTATCTGGCGCTCCTGGCGTTTCAGAGATTCCTCTCCGGACAACCCATTCGGGTTCAGTCCGACAATGCGATGGCCGTCGCATATATAAATCATCAGGGAGGAACCAGGAGTGCACAGGCTCTGGCCGAAGTCCACCGCATCCTATCTTGGGCGGAGGACAACAACTGCCTGATTTCCGCAGTTCACATCCCAGGGGTCGAAAACTGGGAGGCCGACTATCTGAGCCGGCAGGGGATGGACGCCGGAGAGTGGTCTCTTCATCCGGATGTCTTCCGAGACGTCTGCAGCAGATGGGGCACTCCGGATGTGGATCTGATGGCCTCACGGCTGAATCATCAGGTGCCGCAATATGTGGCGAGGTCGTGGGATCCTCAGTCTCTGGGAGCAGACGCTCTGATCCTGAGTTGGTCCAGATTTCATCTGCCGTATGTGTTCCCGCCTCTAGCTCTGATTCCCAAGGTGCTGTGGAAGATCAGGACGGAGTGCAGAGTGGCCATTCTAGTGGCTCCGGATTGGCCCAGGAGGTCCTGGTATCCAGACCTGTGGCAGCTGTCAGGCGGACACAGGTGGGCTCTTCCAGATCGCACAGATCTTCTCGCGCAAGGCCCATTCTTCCACCTCAATTCCAGGGCCCTCAGATTGACTGCATGGCTCTTGAGGCCTGGCTGCTGACGTCCAGGGGTTTCTCCTCTACAGTGGTTGCCACTATGAATCAGGCTAGGAAACCTGTTTCGCGGAAGATATACCACAGGACATGGAAAATCTTTTTCGCCTGGTGTGCTTCTGGTAGACGGTCACCTTGGCCCTTGTCGGTTCCGACGCTGTTGGCTTTCCTTCAGTCGGGTTTGGAGCTGGGCTTATCCCTTAGCTCCCTGAAGGGTCAGGTGTCAGCGCTGTCTGTGCTGTTTGACAGACGTTTGGCGCTTCTACCAAAAGGTCCGTCAATTCCTACAGGGGGTGTCTCGGGTGGTTCCGCCTTATAGGCGACCACTGGACCCTTGGGACCTCAACATGGTCCTGGCGGCACTTCAGAAGCCGCCGTTTGAACCGCTGAGAGAAGTTCCCCTTTCTCGTCTGTCCCAGAAGGTGGTCTTTTTGGTGGCGATTACGTCTCTGAGAAGGGTCTCAGAATTGGCTGCACTTTCGTGCAAGTCACCCTTCCTGGTGGTTCACCAAGACAAGGTGGTGTTACGCCCACGGCCAGAATTCTTGCCTAAGGTGGTGTCCACTTTTCACCTGAACCAAGAGATTGTGCTTCCATCATTTTGTCCCGCTCCCGTTCATCAGGTTGAGCGCGACCTTCACACTCTGGATCTCGTGAGGGCTGTACGCATTTATGTGTCCAGGACTGCCTCCTTCCGGAGTTCTGACTCCTTGTTTATCCTTACGGCGGGTCGCTGTAAGGGGTCCACGGCATCAAAATCTACCTTGGCCAGATGGATCAAGGTGCCCATTCAGGAGGCCTACCGTTCTTCGGTCTGCCTCTCCCGGTGGGATTGAAGGCGCACTCGACTAGAGCTGCCGGTGCCTCCTGGGCTTTGCGACATCGAGCTTCTGCTCTACAGGTGTGTCAGGCAGCCACATGGTCAAGCCTGCATACTTTTTCTAAGCACTATATGGTGCATGCCCATGCCTCTGCGGATGCAAGTCTGGGCAGGCGGGTCCTCCAGGCGGCGGTTGCCCACCTTTGAAAAGGGGGACCATATGTTATCCGTCTTTTGAGGAACTCTTCCCGCCCTGGGGTATTGCTTTAGGACATCCCCATTGTCTGGGTCTCCCATTATGATGACCAGAAAAAAGAGAATTTTGTTTACTTACCGTAAATTCTTTTTTCTTTAATCATCAATGGGAGACCCAGCACCCACCCAGTGTTCCGTTGGATGTTGTCACATTTGACTTGTTCCAGTTGGAACAGTTTATTCCGGGTTGTTGGACCGTTTGTTCACGGTTTTTTTTCCCGAGGTTTCGGGTGTGGTTATTTTTTGTCTCCTCGCAGCTTATGGACCAAACTGAGGATATTCCCTGCGGTAGGGGTTTATAAGCGGAGGGGGCGGTGTCTACAAACTTGTAGTACCTAGTGTGGCCTCCGGAGGGCAGTGCCCTTAACCCCATTGTCTGGGTCTCCCATTGATGATTAAAGAAAAAAGAATTTACGGTAAGTAAACAAAATTCTCTTTTTAGGCTGATCTCTCACCTTCCTCATGATCCTGGATACCCCACGAGGTGAGATTTTGCATGGAGCCTCAGATCGATGTGAATTGACACTCATTTAGTATTTCTTCCATTTTCCTTCTATTGCACCATCTCACCCAGCGTCTTACTTATGGTTTTGTAGAACATTCCAGCCTTGTGCAAGTCTAGGATCTTTTTCCTGAAATCCTTAAAGCTCTTTCAAGGAGATGATGGGAGTACAGGTGTGACACGGTCCGCGCTGCTCCAATGTAAAAACTCACCAAAAGAGTCACAAAGTCATCAGTAGGTTTATCTTTTTAACCCTCCTTCCTCCTACGCGTTTCGGCGCCCCACCTGGCACCTTCCTCAGGGATATTCCCTGAGGAAGGTGCCAGGTGGGGCGCCGAAACGCGTAGGAGGAAGGAGGGTTAAAAAGATAAACCTACTGATGACTTTGTGACTCTTTTGGTGAGTTTTTACATTGGAGCAGCGCGGACCGTGTCACACCTGTACTCCCATCATCTCCTTGAATTTCACTACTGGTCAGTAGTTGGTGGAGGTCCTGCAGCAGCTGAGAGATTCTTCTCAAAACGCCTTCAAACCAGTTGTGGGGCCCACAACTGAATCAGGTGAGTGGCTCCTCGGCATCACTCTTTCTAGTGTCACTAGTGATAGGGCACTATTGCGCCTCTTGTCCCCCACCCTCTTATTTTTAGAAAGCTCTTTGGTCTTGCCAATGTTGTATAGGTTAGAGTCTGACTGAGTGTGAGGACAAGAGTCTCTTATACAGGTGACAATGTAAGACAGTGGTCTCTAATGCAGGTAACGAGTTGATTAGGAGTGTCTAATGGTCTGTTGGAGCCAGGACTCCTAATGGTTGGTAGGGGATCAAATGCTTATATCTCTCTTCAAAATGCAAATACATTTACCATATTTTTGGATTATAAAACGCTTTTTTGTTCCCCCAAATTATGAGGGAAAATGGGGAATGCGTTTTATAATCTGAATCTACAGTTTCTGTACTGTAGGGAAGGGGAGAGTGGCGGCTTTGGGGCGGTGTCCAGGGGCTGGATCGGGCTGGTGCAGGCTGTAGAGGCAGCCCATGGCCACGTGCCCCCGCTCATTATGCCCATATAATATTCACTGCATCCCGCTGTCCATTTCTGAGTGCTCAAGCTATGCTGAGAGATGGACAGGGAGAGCGGCGCATGTTATATGACCCTGCTCTCACCCCATTCATTCTGGATATGCCCCCCACCATCACTTTATATGCCCCCATGCTGGCACACACTAAAATTATAAATGCTGTAACTTACCCTCCGTCACTCCCTGCCTGCAGCGTGCCACCTTCTTCCTGTCTCTGTGCCTGGCATCCGATCATGTGATCAGGGCCCACAGCAATGACATCACTGAGTGCCCCAGTCACATGATTAGAAACCGGGCACAGAGACAGAAAGAAGGCGGCAAGCTGCAGGGAGCGACAGAGGGTAAGTTACAGCGTTTATTATTTTTTTTTTTTTATCCAGGTAATATTTATTGTTTTATCAACATAAACAAACATTACAAATAGCATGACAAAGCCAATAAAGTAAAACATAACCCTTGACATCCAAAAGAAAAAGGGAAAAAGAAAAACTACTACAGTGGAAATAGAGCATCAAAAACAGAGCTAGTAAAGGAAAAAAGAAAAGAACATACCCCCTCCCCTTCCCACCCCCTCCCAAGGCGATCCCATTCTCCCTCCAGCAGCCAGACATCGGAAAATACGAAACGATGAAAAGTAACATGCAAGAATCAAGCACGAGTCACCTTTTAAGTAAATCCCTACAAATCAGGAGAAGCCAGTCCCGGGGAATCCAGCCAGCCACTCCAAATATTAGAGAAAACCCTCTCCTTCCCTCGCTTGGAGTAAATGGCTTTCTCCCTGCGAACATTGAGATTAATCCTGTTTATATACTCCCTGCGGGAAGGGGATCTATCAGATATCCAATACAGAGCGATCAGCTTACGAGCAATAAAGAGCATTCTGGTAATTGCTAGTAGAGAGAGGTCGTCACCATATAGTGGTTCAGTACACCCCAGTACACAGATGAGTGGGTCTGATGGAACACTCTGTCCCATAGCTGAGTGAATGATAGTAAATACTTTGTTCCAGAATATGCGTATAATTGGGCATGTCCATAGCATATGGAGAATATCAGCGTCGTCCATCTGGCACTTGGGGCAAGTGGAATCTGGCCGCAACCCTCTATCAAAGAGCCACTTAGGGGTCCGGTAGACCCTATAAATAACGTAAAGCTGCGAGAGACGCGCAGGTTCACTGAGGGATAAATTGGGAATATTCTGCAAAATCGAATCCCATTGATCATCCGTAATAGTCCCCAACTGCGACTCCCACTTACTCCTAGAGACCATTGGGTGTTTGGACAATATCACAGTGAGAAGGCATTCATAGATGAAGGAAATCAGACCTTTAGAGGTCGACAAAGAGCCAAGAATATTAACCACCATGTCCTGTTGTATCACAATACAGGACATACGCTGTTGGGCATTAAAAGCATGTCGTAGCTGTAGGTACTGAAAAAACATCGAGTGTTGTAGTGCGAATTCCGCCCGTAGTTCCTCAAAGGTTTTCAGCACTCCAGCTCTCAACAGCTGTGCTATCCACCAGATGCCAATCCTTCTCCACTGTGCAAAGCCTTTGAGTGACTGCAGCTCCGGGAGCCTATGGTTATCCCATATGGGGGTATATCGTGTGTATGCTGTGACACCTCTAATGCTCTTTACCTTCTCCCAAACGTTTACCATAAGAAGTAGTGTCGGGCTCCTCACCCCAACGGCCCGCAGTCTATCAGCCTCCAGATGTGAGAGCAGTGATCCTCGCCCCACTAGGAACTCAACAATCCTACCCACTGAGTCAACCGGGCTCATTTCAGCGCCCCGCGCCAGGTGCTGGCACTGGGATGCCAGATAATAAATCCAGGGATTCGGCAGTGCCAATCCACCCTTGTCCTTAGGCTTTTGGAGATGTTCTAGTTTAATACGTGCCTGACCACCCTGCCAAATAAAGTCTCGAAAGATAGCATTTATTCTATAAAATCTGTTTTGGGGGAGCCATACCGGAGCGTTATGCAGGATATACAATAGCTGGGGCATAATAACCATCTTCAATAGATTGACTCTGCCCACCACCGAGAGGCGCAGTTTAGCCCATGCACGGGTCTTCTGTTTGAGTTTGAGCAGCAAGGGCGCCAGGTTAAGACGTTCAAAGTCTCCCAGTTTGGTCGAAACAACAATTCCCAGATATTTAAATACCGATACAACCGGCATTGCAGTAGCTACGGTTACTTCAGAATCTAAAGGTAGCAAGGATGACTTGTCCCAGTTAATGACCAATCCCGACAGGCGGCCAAAATCAGCCAGTAATGACATGGTCCTAGATAAGGATTCATCAGGGTTGGCCAGGAACAGAAGCAGGTCATCGGCATATAATGCTAGCTTCTCCATATGAGTCCCATATTTAAATCCCACAATTTCAGGGTCACAACGTATCCTGGCTGCCAGTGGTTCTATCGCCAGTGCAAATAGCAGTGGCGACAGAGGGCAGCCCTGCCTCGTGCCACGACCAAGAGTGAAGCGCCCGGAGATCCGTCCGTTAGCCCGCACCATAGCACACGGTGAAGTATAAAGGAGTCGGATCCAGGCAATGAAGCCAGGGCCAAATCCCATGCGCTCAAGTATTAACCACAGGTAGGGCCATTCAACGCTATCAAAAGCTTTAGCGGCGTCCAGAGACAGGACTACCCTCCGCCCCACATTCTCCGCACTCACCTGCATATTTAAGAATAACCGCCGTATATTAATAGAAGTAGATTTGTTTGGCATAAAACCCGTCTGATCGGGGTGAATTAAGTGTTCAATAACAGTTGCCAATCTAATAGCCAAGACTTTGGCAAGAAGTTTTGTATCTACCGGCAACAAAGAGATGGGTCTGTAGGAATCTGGGAGCGTCGGGTCCTTATCTTTTTTCAGAATGACTGTGATGATGGCCTCCCGCATGGAAGGTGGAAGGGAGCCAGCCATCAGGCTCTCCCGATAGGTGTCCAAAAGGACTGGAAGTAACACCTCCTTATATTTTTTGAAAATTTCCACAGGAAGACCATCAGCACCAGGTGCCTTCCCAGTAGACATAGTTCCCAGCACCCCTTCCAGCTCATCAAGAGTAATAGGCTCTTCCAGACGGTTCATTAAGTCTCGCGGCAGCGACGGCAGCTCCACCCCGGTCAAGAATGCCTCTAGCTCAGCAGATCCTGCAGAATAGCGGGAGGAGTAAAGTTCCTGATAGAACAGTTTAAGGGTGGAGACAACATCAGGTGCACTACACGACATAACACCGTCTGGATTACGCAAATGGGGGATAAAAGATGAGTCACGTTGTGCAGAAGTGATCACGGATAGCAAGTGACCAACTCTCTCAGCGTTCTCGAAGCATTGCGTAGACTGAAACATACGTTTCTGATCTGCTTTACGCATAGTGTACTCGGTGGCCTGTTCCTGAGCCCGTTTCAGCCTCGACCTAGTATCAGGGGTAGATTGAATCGACAAAGCAGTTTCAGCCGCTTCAAGCTCACGAAGGACCACGAGTTCACCAGCCTTAGATGACGTCTTAACCTTGGCTATTTCCCTTGTGCACATACCCTCAGATAGGCCTTAAGAGTATCCCACACCACTCCCACGGGGGCAGAGCCACCATTAAACTGCAAAAACTCGTTCAGTTCGGCTCCAAATCTCTCCTCCTTATCTATCAATTGTAGCCAGTAAGGGTTCAACCTCCAAGCCGCGCATCGCACCCGACCCGGGTCATCCCACCGGAGAAGGACACTCAAGGGAGAATGATCAGAAACCGTTCTGGGCAAATAGGAGACCTCAGAGACCAGGTCCTGCATAAAGCGATACCCCAGGGCCAAGTCAATGCGCGACAAGGAAGAGAAGGTGGAGGAGAAGCACGAGTATAGATACACTTCAGGGTGCCTACTTCTCCACAAATCAATCAACGCCACTTCCCGCAGCAAAACTCCAAACGGTGTAGCATTACCCTCCGGTCTGGCAGGGGTCCGCGAACTCTTGTCCCAGTGTGAGTCAGCAATGTTGTTAAAGTCCCCCACAATTATAAACGGGACATTGGGGTAATCTCCCACAATGGTGAGTATCTTATGAATAAGTCCACTATGAAATGGTGGCGGGATATAAACAGAAATTAGCAATAATATTTTAGTGAAGAGCCGACAGTGCAGGACCACGTAACGACCCTCATCATCAACTCGTGTACCCAAACATTGAAAGTGCGCATTAGTGTGTATCAGCATACTAACTCCGCGAGAGTATTCAGAGTACGTAGAGTGGAAACCTACCCTAACCCAGCGTTTATTAAGGACACCCAAGGTCTCAGGAGTAAGATGGGTCTCTTGCAAACAGATCACAGTGGGCTTCTGCGCTAAGATCGAGCTGAACACAGCCTGTCGCTTGACTGGGGATTTCAGGCCACGGGTGTTCCAACTCACAATCCGTATTTCACCCATGATCAAGTAACAACACACATATAACCAGTCTCTGGCTACGTCTCAGGATCCGGGATCGCCTTCTAACCCATACCCCCCCACCTCCCTCCCCACCCCCTGCCCCATTACTAAAAAGGAAAACTGAAAAACAAAAAACAAACAAACAGTCCAAGGGCGATGTTAGCCCCATTTCACAATAAAGTGGACGCTTCAGTTCCATAGCGCCATCCGCGCAAAAAGTAAACATGAGTGTCAGTCCCAGCGACCTGGATCCAACAGGCAAAATAGGAATACTCCAAAGATGAGGTAATTAAATGCAATAATAACAAGGTGCGGCATCAGTCGGAGAAGGATATTAGGAGGGAAGAAAAGTAAGGAAGAAGAAGATAGGAGAGAAAGAGAGGAAAGGCTATAGAGAGCACAAGAAGAGAACAAAGGGGCAGATAGGGCATAGGAAGAAGAGAGAAAAAAAAAGGGGGGGGGGGGAAAGGGGGAAAAAAGAGGAAAAGAAAGAGGGGAGGGAAGGAAAGCAGAGAGGGGAAGGAGAAAATTCAAAGAAAGAGAAAAGAGGGGAGGGAGGGAGGAAGGGGGGGGAAGGAAGAAAGAAGTCAAATATGCCAACAGTGAACATCACATTAGAGCAAAACCCATTTAGCGGAGGGCCGCCTCCACGGCCTGACAAGGGCAACCAAGAAGGAGAGAGAATCAGAGACAGTACTCTCTCAGTCGGCAGAGTCTCGGTCGGCTTCCCTGCGCAACCGCAACTCATTACGATCCAACCAGTCCATGGCATCTTGGGCTTCAAAGAAAAAATGTGATTTATCATCAGCCAGAATCTTCAATTTAGCAGGGAACAAAACAGAATATTTGACTCCCAGCTCCCGGAGACGAGCCTTCACCGGGGCGAACTTGGCCCTCCGCCGCTGGACTTCTGGGGAGTAGTCCGGATAAAATGAGACTCTGGCACCATTAATGAGAACATCCTGATGATCTCTGGAGTAGTTGAGGATAATATCACGGTCTCTGTAGTGGAGTAGTTTTGCGAGGACAGTCCTAGGCTGGTGCCCCGGGGGTGGGGGATGAGCAGGGACCCTGTGTGCTTGTTCAATGGCATAGAGACGAGTCAGGCGGTCAGCACCAATTATCTCCTTGATCCATGACTCAAAAAACAAAGTAGGGTTCCCTTTTTCGTATCTCTCAGGCACACCTACTATGCGAACGTTATTACGGCGCGATCTATTTTCTAGATCGTCCGTCTTAGCATGTACCATCTGGAATTCCTTCTTAACTTCAGAGTGAAACTTGACAGAGGGTGCCAGCTGCATCTCCACTTTAGACACTCTTTTCTCCAATTCTTTGGTCTGCCCCTTCGCCTCATGTAAATCATGCCGTACAGTTTGGACAGTCTCTTGCAGGTGGCCTAGTTGAGTCAGTACATGTGATATTGATGATCCACACTGAAGCACAGCCCGAAAAACATCTTTTATAGTAGGTTCAGCTGGTGTCTGTAGGGCTAGAGCCGCCAGCATGTCATTATTTTGTGCCAGCACAGTTCCCCAGCTGCCCTGGGCCTCCTGCTCCTCTGGAGTCTGAGCACACACATTTACACCTCCCCCATCTCTCCCCTGTCCCGAGGCCGTCGCCACAGCAGTGTGCTCTGCCTCCTCAGAGAGACCATCCGTCTCCTCCTGTCCTGCCTGCTCCAGCCTCTCCACACGAGCGAACTGCTGCAAACGTGCAGCAGCCGCTCTATTCCGTGCCACGCTCACCGGCTCCTGTTCCAGGAAGGAGCTCGCCTCTGTCCCGGCGCCATCTTGGAGGCCGCCGCCCGCTTCACCAGGGGCCTTTTTCTGGGTCCTCTTGACCATTTCGCCGCCTCACCGGGTCCCACAGGTACCTTAATATGATCCCGGTCACCAGGGGAACCACCGGGGCCGCGTTGAGCGATCCGGTCGCGGGGATTACAGGGTTAATGAAGGATCAAGCGCGGAAGCTCTGCAGGCGCACGTCCTCCTCACATGCCGCTAGGCCACGCCCCTCACAGCGTTTATTATTTTAGCGTGTGCGCCAGAGAGTGATGGGGGAATAGGGTGGGCATATCCAAAATGGTGGGGGGTGAGTGAAGGATGGGAGGCTATGTACCGTCACTGGGTGGCCATATCCAGGTTTGGGGGATATTTATACCTGGATGGGGGATATATATGCAAGGATGAGACCTACATACTGATTTGTAAGACAGACACTGGCGTTATACGACGGATCCCATTTAACATTAACAAAATGTTTTTCTCCTTTCCTTCACCAAAGTTGTGATGCATTTCATAATCCGGTGTGTTTTATAAAGTGAAAAATACAGTATATAATAGACAATGTGATTTTCTATACCGTATATACTCGTGTATAAGCCGACTCGTGTATAAGCCGACCCCCCTACTTTTGCCCCCAAAACCTGGGAAAACCTATTGACTCGTGTATAAGCCGAGGGTGGACCCCAGCACAGGTATACAGCCCCCAGCAGTGTGGTATACAGGCCCCCCAGTGGTAGTATACAGCAGCCTCCCCAGTGGTATGCAGGCCCCAGCAGTATATACAGCAGCCCCAGTGGTATACAGCAGCCCTTAGGTAGTACACAGCAGCCCCAGAGGTATATACAGCAGCCCCAGGGGTGTACACAGCAGCCCCAGGGGTGTACACAGCAGCCCCAGGGGTAGTACACAGCAGCCCCAGGGGTAGTACACAGCAGCCCCAGGGGTAGTACACAGCAGCCCCAGGGGTAGTACACAGCAGCCCCAGGGGTAGTACACAGCAGCCCCAGGGGTAGTACACAGCAGCCCCAGGGGTAGTACACAGCAGCCCCAGGGGTAGGACACAGCAGCCCCAGGGGTAGGACACAGCAGCCCCAGGGGTAGGACACAGCAGCCCCAGGGGTAGGACACAGCAGCCCCAGGGGTAGGACACAGCAGCCCCAGGGGTAGGACACAGCAGCCCCAGGGGTAGGACACAGCAGCCCCAGGGGTAGGACACAGCAGCCCCAGGGGTAGTACACAGCAGCCCCAGGCCCCCCTCACTTTTTGGCGCCCCACCTCAGGATGCCCTACCCCCCCCCCCCTCCCCCGCACGCAGCGCTGCGCTCATACATTACCGGCCTGTCAGCTGTCATCCTCCGGTGGAGGATCGCGGCTCCCGGCTCCGGCTTCCATCTTCTTCTGTGTTTTCCTGCATTGTGACCGGGGCTCATCGCGATGACGTCATCGCGACGCCGGCCGGTCATGTGACATGCAGGAAGACACAGAAGAAGATGGAAGCAGCGGGAGCCGCGATCCGCCACCGGAGGATGACAGCTGACAGGCTGGTAATGTATGAGCGAAGCGCTGCATGCGGGGGGGGGGGGGGGGCTTCGGTGGCGGGCATCCTGAGGTGGGGGCGCCAAAAAGTTTGGGGCAAATTACCGTATATACTCGCGTATAAGCCGAGGGGAGACTTTTCAGCCCAATTTTTGGGCTGAAAAACTCGGCTTATAAGCGAGTATATACGGTATTTTATTTTTATTTATTCTATCTCACTATTAAATTTAATCTACCCTTAAAATTATAGACCGTTCATGTCTTTGTCAGTGGGCAAACTAATAAAATCAGCAAGGGGCCAAATAATTTACATCACTGTATAATAGAAATATTTGGGCAGTGACCGGATCTTTGTGATTTGAGCTGTGTATACGGTTACTGTGGGTTTAAGGAGGACCTGTCACCCCCCCCTCCAAATATTAGAATCTAAGGGCAGCACTGAATGCAGCATGTCTGCTGCATTCAGGCAAAGGGTCCCCCATGTCTGATGGCGGCTGGTACCCAAAGATAATAGTTTAGTAAAACTTACAATCTGGAGCCAAATGGGCGGTCCCTGGTGCGACAGCCTGTGTCTCCGTGCCGCTTCCTTGCTGCCAATCACGTCCTCCTTGCTCTGTCTCTGCTCCCTGTGCTTTGGTGGGTGACAGGTCCTCTTTAAATTGAAACAACTAATTTGTAATTTAAGATTATCAGGTTCATTCATGTTTAATCAGCTCCTAAAAAATCACTTTATTACAAATAATTAATGGACAAAAATCCTCAAAACAGAATCACAATCACCAAAATAATGTAGACCAATTACTATAGATATAGGTGCAACAAGAGGCATATATAATGGGCCCCGATAAACCCTTTTCTCTGATATCTACCTCTCAGCGTACAAACTTAAATACTGCAATAATATAAATGCCTTAAAGTGTAAATGTCATTTCATTGGAAAAAACAATACTGCACTGGTTGTTAATGATGGGGTGCATAGCAGCTAAGATAATGTTTTTTGTGCCATGTGACTTATTTTCTCACATTTTTCTGTGCTATTTTAAAAACTGCATTTTATGTCTGTGTTGGCATGGACAATGTCTGCCAGCACTGTGTATGTGTATTTCCACAGCTTCTGAGAGCAGGCTGATAGCGAGGAGTGTGATGTGATAGCAGAGAAGGGGATCATCGGAGAATGTGACTAAGCTGTGTATGGAGCCAGATAACAGATCTTTCCTTGGCACAAGCTTCTGAGGAGTTTGCAGTGAACCTGACATTGCTTAGCAACTGAGCTGTATGCTGAGCTAATCTGATACATTGTTTCCTCACCAGCTGCAGTCAGCAGTGTAGCCACAGCCTCTTTAATTTACATGATCACATGGCTGTATTCAGTGTGAAGACAGATGTGACTGAGAATGAACATATGTCTGCTTAACACACAGTGCAGTGGGGACTCCTTGTTGATGGTTTATGAATGGTTTTCAACCAGAATTTTCTAACAGCGTATATTTGAAAGTTTATTATAATCACTTGCTCTATATTATTATTGAATAAAAATTAAAATGGTGGTTACGCTTTAATCAAATAAGCAAAGTATTTCAATATGAGAAATATACTTGTGCTGCTTCTGGAGACTGTTGATAGAAATCACACTAATATATCTACATGCCCAGAACAGTAACTTAACTATAGCTTCCGCTGCAATACTGGACTGTAGTAGGAGGCATCATAATGGAATCTGACACAACTGCACATGGCACCTTAACAATTTGCAGGTATCTGCCTATATGAAAGATTGTTGAGTGATACATACTCAGCATTGCATTATCCCCAAACAATATGCTACAAACATGCAGATATAAAAACAGAATTAAATATTACACAGCTTAATGAAACTGTATTTCCAAGCGATATCGATAGGATTACCCACCCCCCTTTTTGGAAGCAGTCTCTAGATGTTCATTCTGCATATTTACAATGTACAGGGTGGGCCTTTTATATGGATACATCTAAATAAAATGGGAATGGTTGGTGATATCAACTTCCTGTTTGTGGCACATTAGTATATGGGAGAGGGAAAACTTTTCCAGATGGGTGGTGGCCATGGTGGCCATTTTGAAGTCAGCCATTTTGGATCCAGCTTAATTTTTTTTCATTGGTAAGAGGGTCATGTGACAAATCAAACATATTGAGAATTTCAGAACTAAAACAATGGTGTGCTTGGTTTTTGCGGAACTTTATTCTTTCATGAGTTACTTACAAGTTTCTCTTTGTTTATAGCCATTGACATGTCGCAGAGGTTAACACGTGAGGAGTCGATAGAAATTGTGTTGATCTCTGGTGAGCGCAGTACTTGGATCATTGCAGTAGATGTCAATGCAAGACACCCTATAACACAACCCATTTCCCATGCAGTTAGCAAACTCCTTGCCAAATTTTGTGAAACAGGTTCAGTGTTGGATTTGCCAAAATCTGGGCGCATAAAAACTGTCACTAATGAAGAAACATCAGTGGCTATCCTAGATTCATTCAGCAAGAGCCCTCAGCATAACACTCGCCGCATGTCACTGGAGAGTGGCATCAGTCGAACATCGCTTCGGCAAATATTAGCTGCTTATAAATGGTACCATTACAAAATCCAGCTGCTGCAGCATCTCAACGAGGATCACCCAGATCGGCCACTGAATTTGCAGAATGGGCAAAACAATTATTGGAATAGGACTCTCAGTTTACACATAACATTGTTTAGTGATGAGGCAAAAATTTTTGTGAATGGTGAAGTTAACAAACAAATCCAGCGCTATTGGTCTGACACTAACCCACAGTGGATAGATCCCTCCAAGACTGTCAAAACACAAAAATTGATGGTATGGTGTGGTATATGGGGTACAAAGATAGTGGGGCCATTCTTCATCAATGGACACCTCAATACCACTGGATATCTGAAATTGCTACATGATGATGTGTTGCCCTCTTTATGCACTGAAGATGGCACGTTCCCTGAGTTTTTCCAACAACATGGTGCGCCACCACATTATGGGTGTCAGATCCAAGCATTCCTACATGAACAGTTTCCTGGAAAGTGGATTGGTTCACATGGGCCAGTTGAATGGACAACAAGGTCTCCCAATCTAACCCCCTTAGACTTTTACCTTTGGGATCATCGGCAATTGTCTATGCTGTGATATTAGATGTGCAGCATCTGAAACAACGGATACTGGAAGTCTGTGCTAGCATTTCTTCTGTGTGTCAAGAGTGGGAGAAGAGGATTGCATTGACAATCCAACAGAAAGTTGTCATAAACTTGTAAATAACTCTTGAAAGAATAAAATTACATTAAAACCAAGCACACACATTGTTTTTCTTATGAAAGTCTCAAGAAGTTGGTCTCACATGACCCTCTTCCCATCTGAAAAAAAATAAAGTACTAATGTGCCACAAACAGGAAGCGGATATCCCCAACCATTCCCGGTTTATTTAGGTGTATACATATAAATGGCCCTCCCTGTATTTGTAGTATAGAATCCCTGGCAAAAATTATGGAATCACCTGGCTCGGGGGATGTTCATTCAGTTGTTTAATGTAGAAAAAAAGCAGATCACAGACATGGCACAAAACTAAAGTCATTTCAAATGGCAACTCTCTGCTTTGAAAAAACACTAAAAGAAATCAAGATAAAATATATGGTATTCCGTAAGGGTAATTTTTTTTTCAGAACAAGCAGAGGGAAAAAAATTATGGAATCATGGAAAATAAACACAGAATAGAACACTTGAATACATCACTAGTATTTTGTTGCACCACTGCTAGCTTTAATAACAGCTTGCAGTCTGAGCCTTGTCATGGACCATTTCTTCTTCGCTCCATTGGGAGACCCAGACATTGGGTGTATAGCTTCCGCCTCCGGAGGACACACAAAGTATTACACTTAAACTAAGAAGTGTAACTCCTCCCCTACTGCCTATACACCCCCTCCAGGAGAAATCCCTTCAGTTCTTAGCTTTGTGTTGAAGGAGGCACACATGCACTCATCCACTCTCACTTTAGTCTTACTCACTCTCCCTGGAGAGTGACGGATGGAAGAAAAGTGGATCCATAGGATCCCCAGCATGTCTCCTTCCTCACCCTCGGGCAGAGGCGGTTGAGGTACCCTTGGGGTACAACGGGCAGGAGCCCTCATGCTGCTTTCCTTCTCCATCCCTTTGGGGCTCTGGAGAAGTGGGATCTTCAAGGGCTTCCATGCTGTCTGGAGCTCTAACTCCATCCACAGCCCCTCATGGATCTGCTGGCCGGAGTTGTGTTACCCCCAGGGACCAGGCCCTGCACCGATAAGGTACTCTGTTGGTTACACTGCGGCTGCAGTCTAGCCTCCGGTTCCGTATAGATGGGGGTATTCGCCGCACGGGGTACCTGGGCTCCTCAGTCTCTGGTCCCTGCCAGGCTGCGGACGTTCCGGTTTTTCCGGCCCTCCGCTGTTTCCTGCGCCAAGGCGCCGGGCGAGCACAATTTTTTAGGCCCCGGCTTGCCGCGGCCTTCCTTCAGCCCTGTCGAGCTCTGTGGTAGCCGGGATTCCTGCCCTCTCCTGCAGCCAGGGAGGTAACCTGGGCCCCGGCACAAGGATGAGGGGGCATCCGTTACTTAGGATGCGCTCCTTCCAGGTTCTGGCTGACAGTGGCTCCGGGGGCAGCAGCATCCTTTTGCTCCTGAACGCGGGAGTTCCAGGCTTCTGGACCTCCCGCGGGCCCCAGCGCGGCAGGGCCTCGGCGTTTGTACAGAGTCCGGGTGTGTTGGTTACTCGCCCGGACCTCCGCGCCAGCCCCGCGCCTTTTGCGGCATGGGGTTTCTAATTTAGGCCGCGGCTTCGGCCTATTGTAAAGCCGCCGCCTATTGCCCGCCCCCGGCCCGCCTTTCTGGATGACGCGGTTCGCGTCATGGCTGGGGCGGACCGGGCTCATCAAGGGGGCGCGGACAGCTGTGCCTGGCGCCGTTCGCTCTCTGTGAGAGCTGCTGCAGCCTCCCTCCCCATAGGCACTGGCGTTTCCGGGAGGGCACTCAGGGCACTGGTGGTTGCAGTGCGTTTTCTCCCTAACAGGAGACACTGCAGGCAGTCTCTGTTGTAGTTCCCCTGATCCCCCTGACTCTTGGGGCATAAACCCCAGAAGCAGTATGGGGGTATCTTATCTCTCTCTCTCCACGGTCCCTCATACGGTCGCGGAGAGCCCTCTCTGCCTCCTCTCGCCGAGTCCCATATGGAGGGATCTCGGTTTCATGGGGATGTGGCTCGGCCAAATGCTGTAGGTCTCTAGACGGGACCTCTGAGGAAGATCCCTTAGGGGACTGATTGATTTTCTTCCAGTATATCCATGCTGGACCTCACCGCTCTCCCCTCCCCCACGGAGGCTTCGCTCTCGGAGGACTTGTCTCCATTCTCTTCCTCCGTCCAGGTCACACGGTTTGTTCTTTTTGATCACTCTATCTTCACGATAGGTGGCGTGGTCTAGTGGTAAGCACTGCGCCTACCAATGCAAAGGTGCCGGTTCGTGTCCGGGTACAGACGCTTTCCCAGGACTTGCCCTGATAAGCGTTTCACTAGGAAACGGAGGGGGTCTTGTTGTTCTTCCCTCCAGACGTCGTAAAGGTTTGGTCGGTCTCTAGACTGTCTGCCAATACTGGCATGTCAGTTGAATATGACTCCTCCTTGAAGGACTCTCCTGACCACTATTTTGAGCTCCTGCAAAGGTCAAGTTTCGAGGCTTCAGGAGCCTCGTTTGCCCCTGCTTTCGCGGCAGGGTGGGCTCTGCAGGCAGTTCCTACCTGCTTGGCGGAGCCCAACGTTGTAGCTCAGGATATTCCTGAGGTGATTACCCCGTCATTTCTGACTTCCGCATTCAAGGGCGGCGGTCATGGGGTCTGACGGCCGTACCGCAGCGGCATCGGCTATTTTGCTTGCAGCCAGCAGAATGTTGTGGCTGCGAGATTGGAAGCTGTCGCCACTTCCAAAAGGTTTTTTCCAGGGTTTCCCGTTATCGGGGACCAGGCTTTTCGAGGGTAAAGGGATCTTAAGGTGGAAGGTCCACCTTCTTGCCTCAAAGGGCAGAAGTCTGGACAGTGTCAAGTGCATGCCAGTCTTCGGGCCTTTCGTCCCTCTTCTAAGCCCTCCTCCTCTTCGTCCGCCCGTTCAGACTAGGACACAAGTCATTCGGACAGGGGGGACTAGGTCAGTCGGAACCTCGGCCTTCAGGCAGCCTCCTCAGGTATCGCCGCCACTCCCAGCAGCTTTTTTGGTCGGTGGTCGGCTCTCCAGATTTGAGTCATCTGGCGCAGCCATTTCCAAGGCTGGTGGGTGGTAATTGTCATTTTGCACAGCCACAGGATAGAGCCATCCTCGTGCCCTCTGACTCGTTTCTTCTCTCCTCGTTACCACTGGCTGGGGCTTCGGCCTTTCATCTCTGGACGCCCTGTATCAGGATGGGGTCGTGTTTCAGGTCCCCGATGTGGAACGCTTCCAGGGGTTCTATGCGAACCACTTCACGATTTCTAAGAAGGACGATTTGGTATGGCCGGTTTTGGTTTTCAAGCTGCTCAACCGGCTCGTGAGAATCATGCCTTCTCAGGAGGGAATCATTTCGGCCCATGTTTGCCTCATTATAGCAGGGGGACTTCCTAGACTCAGGGGATGTCAGGGATGCCTTTCTGCTTGTTCCCATTGCTCCTGCACATCAGCGTCGGCTGAGGTTCGCTGTGGGGGGAGAAGCGTTTTCAGTTTGTGGCTTTACCCTTCGGCCTAGCCGCAGTTCTGAGAATCGTCTCCAAGATGTTGACAGCGATGGTGGCCGTACTGCATTTCCAGGGCCACGCAGTAACCACGCACTTGGACGACCTGCTGGTCAGAGCTCTCTCTGGGGCAGTATCATCTAAGTCTTTCGATTTCTCCCGGCTCTCTGCAGCGTTTCGCGTGGCTGATCAACGTGCCGAAGTCCTTTCCCCGTCCTGCGCAGACGCTCTCGTCTCTGGGCATGGATTATCTCTCCGCTCCGGCTCTGGTCATGCTGTCTTTAAGCAAGTACATGTCGATTCAAGAGAAGGTCCGCTTCCTTCTTCAATCGGGTCAGTCTCCATCAGATGTCTGATGCACATTCTGGGAAGGATGGTGGCTACCATAGAAGCAGTACCGTTTGCGCAGTATATCCTGAGTCCACTGCAATTGCAGTTCCTCCGAGGTTCGGACAAGACTCCATCTATCGACGGGCACATCTCGCTGTCGCCGTCAATTAGGGAATCGCTCCATTGGGGGCTGCTTTCCATGTTGCTGTCTCGAGGGAGAGGCTTTGTGCCCCCCTCTTGATTAGTAGTGTCCACGGACGCCAGCCTCCTCGGTTGGGGCGCCTGGTTTCTCCACCACAGGGATCAAGGCACCTGGACGGGCAGGAATTCATTCTGCTGATCAACGTCCTGCAGATTTGGCCCTTTTTCCTTGGCTTCACTGGCTTTTGGGAGATTCCTGGTGGGGAATCATATACGGATACAGTCCGTCTACACGACCGCGGTCGCTTATGTTGATCTCCAGGGAGGCGCTCGAAGTTCTCAGACATTGTCTGAGGTCCAACGGTTCCTTCAGTGGGTCAAGGACAACGTTTCGTCCATCTCGGCGGTCAACTTCCCCGAGGGGGACAATTGGAAGGACGACTACCTCAGTCGACATGGTATGGTCACGGGCGACTGGGCCCTCTTCCCAGATGTCTTTCGGATCATCTGCGACCGATGGGGAATTCCGGGCGTGGACTTGATGGCCTCTTGGTTGAGCCGCAAGGTTCCGGCCTCCATATCCCGCTCCCGGGATCACCAGGCGTTAGATGCGAACGCTGTGGTTCAAGACTGGTTCCAGCTTCACCTTCCCTATGTGGTCTTTCCCTTGCCTTTGTCGCCCGGATTTTACGGAACCTCGGAATAGAGGGTCGACAAGCCCATGTTCATTGCCCCAGACTGGCCCAGGAGGGCCTGGTATATGGACCTGTTACAGCTCTCGGCGGGGGATCGGTGGACGCTCCCGGCCCAGCCAGTCCTCTTGTCTCAAGGTCCATTCTTCCGCCACTATTCGGCGGCCCTCAGACTGACTTTGTGGCACTTGAAGACTGCTGGCTCACATCTTGTGGCTTTTCCTTTGCAGTCGCCGCAGCCATGGGACAAGCCAGAAAGCCTGCATCGGCGAAGATATACAGAACAGTCTGGAAGATCTTAGTTTCCTGGTGCAGTCTCCACGGAAAGTCTCCTTGGTCTTTCTCTCTTCCAACCCTTCTGGACTTCATTCAATCAGGATTACATAGGGGTCTGGCTTTAAGCGCCTTCGACGGTCGGAGCTCCGCAATCTCTGTGCTATTCGGCAAATGTCTGGATAACCTTCCTCAAGTGAAGGCGTTTGTGCAAGGGGCAAATCACGGCGTTTCCCCCCTACAGACGTGCCTTGGACCTCTGGGTCCTTTAATCTAGTCCGTGCGGCGTTACAAAAGCTGCCTTTCGAACCTCTAAGGGAGGTGTCTCTTTCCAGACTCTTTCAGAAAGTTGTCTTTCTTGTGGCTCTTTCCTCTCTGCGGAGAGTTTCAGAGCTGGCAGCCCTGTCTTACAGGTCTCCATTCCTGGTGATTCACCAGCATGAAGTGGTGCTCCGGCCTGTGACGGAGTTTTTACCTAATCCTGTTCACCAGTATGAGAGGTCTCTGCATACTTTGGAACTTGTCGGATTTTCTGTCAGGGTTTATGTATCCCGCACGGCTTCTTTTCGCCGCTTGGACGCCTTGTTCGTTCTTACGACAGGCCAGAAAAAAGGGGAAAGCCGGCCTCCAGGTCGTCTTGGCCCGGCGGATCAGGGCTCCTATCCAGGAAGCTTACTTTGCCTCTGGTACGCCTTTTCCTGCAGGGGTTAAGGCGCATTCCACAAGAGCTGTGGGTGCCTCGTGGGCCTTACGTCTCCAGGCCACGGCACAACAGGTGTGTCAGGCGGCCACTTGGTCCGGCCTACACGCCTTACGAAACATTATCAGATTCATGTGTAGGCTTTCGCAGACGCTAATGTGGGTAGACGGATCCTCTATGCGGCGGTCGCTCTCCTATGATTGTTTCTGCCATACTTGGGTCTTCTCCCACCCAGGGATAGCTTTTGGACATCCCAATGTCTGGGTCTCCCAATGGAGCGAAAAAGAAAAAGAGAATTTTGTTTACTTACCGTAAATTCTTTTTCTTCTAGCTCCTAATTGGGAGACCCAGCACCCACCCTGTTGCCTTTTGGGCCTTTTTCTTCTATTTAAGTGGCTGGTGTTTTTTCATGTCGCTTTTTTGGCCCTATTGGCCACTAACTCATTGCCGGACCTTTCGGTCTTGGTGTGGGTTTTATCCTCCTTCCTGCTTGTGCACCGAACTGAAGGGATTTCTCCTGGAGGGGGTGTGTAGGCAGTAGGGGAGGAGTTACACTTCTTAGTTTAAGTGTAATACTTCGTGTGTCCTCCGGAGGCGGAAGCTATACACCCAATTTCTGGGTCTCCCAATTAGGAGCTAGAAGAAAAAGAATTTACGGTAAGTAAACAAAATTCTCTTTTTTCTTCAACTTCCACCAAAGATTTTCAATTGGATTGAGATCTGGACTATTTGCAGGCCATGACATTGACCTTATGTGTCTTCTTTTAAGAAATATTTTCAGTTTTTGCTCTGGCAGGATGCATTATCACATGATAAATGATTTCCTCATCCCAAAACAACCTTTCAATTGATGGGATAAGAAAACTGTCCAAAATATCAATTTAAACTTGGGCATTTATTGAAAATGTAATGACAGCCATCTCCCCAGTGCCTTTACCTAACATGCAGCCCCATATCATCAATGACTGTGGATGTTCTCTTCAGGCAGTGCTCTTTTATAAATCTCATTGGAACGGCACCAAACAAAAGTTCCAGCCTCATCACCTTGCCCAATGCAGATTTGCGATTCGTCACTGAATATTGACTTTCATCCAGTCATCCACAGTCCACGATTGCTTTTCCTTAGCCCATTATAACCTTGTTTTTTTTCTGTTTAGGTGTTAATGATGGGTTTTGTTTAGCTTTTCTGTATGTAAATCCTATTTCCTTTATAGGGTTTCTTACAGTTCGATCACAGACATTGACTCCAGTTTCCTCGCGTTCGTTCCTAATTTGTTTTATTGTGTATTTTTTGTTTTGGAGACCTATTGCTTTAAGTTTCCGGTCTTGACGCTTTGATGTCTTCCTTGGTCTACCAGTATGTTTCCCTTGAACAACCTTCCCATGTTTGTATTTGGACCAGATTTTAGACACAGCGGACTGTGATCAACCAACATCTTTTGCAACATTGCGTGTTGATTTACCCTCTTTTAAAAGTTTGATAGTCCTCTCCTTTTTTCAATTGACATCTCTCGTGTTAAAGCCATGATTCATGTCAGTCCACTAATGGTGGGTTTACACACAGCAATCATTGTATCCAATCTCTGAACCAATCTCTGGTTGCAGTGAAATCATGGACACATAGTTCCATTTTGTGGCTGTGTACAACATGGAGCAATCTGTCCATGATTTCACTGCAACCAGAGATTGGTTCAGAGATTGGATACAATGATTGGTGTGTGTAAACCCACCATTAGTGCAACAGCTCTCCAAGGTGTGAACACTCCTTTTGTGATGGAGACTAACGAGCAGATTTAATTTGATACAGGTGTTAGTTTTGGGAATTAAAATTTACAGGGTGATTTCATTATTTTTTTCCTCGGAATTGAATGATTCCATAATTTTTCCCTCTGCTTAGTCTGAAAAAAGGTACACTTACTGACTGCCACATTTTTTATCTTGATTTCTTATAGTGCTTCTTAAAGCCATAAAGTTGTCATTTGAAATGACTTTAGTTTTGTGCCATGGCTGTAATCTACTTTTTTTTTACTACAGCATTAAACAACTGAATGAACATCCTCCGAGCCCGGTGATTCCATAATTTTTCCCAGGGTTGTATTTCAAACACTGAAACTTTTTCCCTCTCTTTTTAACTCTTTTAGATTTTTTTCTCGGGTTATCACTATTTGCACTTGTTAGCACTTACCCTTTTTTATCATTGTCTCCTGGGGCGTTTTAATATTCTACATTAAAAGTTATATTTTAGTTCTATTACTCCAATTGGATTAGTCTGTGAATATTTTAGTACTTTACTTAGATATTGAACTTTCTTACTTAGCTAACTGTGAATTAACACATGTACACATGAGAATAAGCAACTTACCGTATATACTTGTGTATAAGCTGAGTTTTTCAGCCCAAAAATTGGGCTGAAAAGTCACCTCCTCGGCTTATACACAGGTCAATACGGTACTTTACTAGGATTTTAACAGGCCGGGTGCTGGGGAGGCTGGAGGAGGCGGGGGGAAGGCTGCTGACAGCGGCCCATCACGTGGGGGCCGCTCATTAGATATGCACGGCTCCCCCCGCCCATCACAGCGGCAGGGGGAGCCGTGCATACAGCCCCCCAGCTTTGCAGAGCCCCCCCCCCCCGCTTTGCAGAGCCCCCCCCCCGCTGCATTATCTTACCATCCAGGGTCTTCTTCACCGGAGGTCCTGCAGTCATCACCGCGCGCTGTGTTCAGGTCTCACGTGACCCGGCGCGATGACGTCATTCCACTGCGCCCGCCTGGTCTCAAGAGACTGGGAACACAGCGCGCGAGGATGGACTGCAGGACCTCCGGTGAAGAAGACCCTGGATGGTAAGATAATGCAGCGGGGGGGGGGGGGGGAGTGCCACTGGGGCTTCTGTATATTCCCCTGGGGGCCTGCTTACACCCCTGGGGGCCTTCTTACACCCCTGGGGGCCTGCTTACACCCCTGGGGGCCTGCTTACTCCCCTGGGGGCCTGCTTACTCCCCTGGGGGCCTGCTTACACCCCTGGGGGCCTGCTGTATTCCCCTAGGGGCCTGCTGTATTCCCCTAGGGGCCTGCTTACACCCCTGGAGGCCTGCTTACACCCCTGGGGGCCTGCTTACTCCCCTGGGGGCTTGCTGTATACCCCACTGCTGGGGCCTGCTGTATACCCCACTGCTGGGGCCTGCTGTATACCCCACTGCTGGGGCCTGCTGTATACCCCACTGCTGGGGCCTGCTGTATACCCCACTGCTGGGGCCTGCTGTATACCCCACTGCTGGGGCCTGCTGTATACCCCACTGCTGGGGCCTGCTGTATACCACACTGCTGGGGCCTGCTGTATACCCCACTGCTGGGGCCTGCTGTATACCCCACTGCTGGGGCCTGCTGTATACCCCACTGCTGGGGCCTGCTGTATACCCCACTGCTGGGGCCTGCTGTATACCCCACTGCTGGGGCCTGCTGTATACCCCACTGCTGGGGCCTGCTGTATACCCCACTGCTGGGGCCTGCTGTATACCCCACTGCTGGGGCCCGCTGTATACCCCACTGCTGGGGCCCGCTGTATACCCCACTGCTGGGGCCTGCTGTATACCCCACTGCTGGGGCCTGCTGTATACCCCACTGCTGGGGCCTGCTGTATACCCCACTGCTGGGGCCTGCTGTATACCCCACTGCTGGGGCCTGCTGTATACCCCACTGCTGGGGCCTGCTGTATACCCCACTGCTGGGGCCTGCTGTATACCCCACTGCTGGGGCCTGCTGTATACCCCACTGCTGGGGCCTGCTGTATACCCCACTGCTGGGGCCTGCTGTATACCCCACTGCTGGGGCCTGCTGTATACCCCACTGCTGGGGCCTGCTGTATACCCCACTGCTGGGGCCTGCTGTATACCCCACTGCTGGGGCCTGCTGTATACCCCACTGCTGGGGCCTGCTGTATACCCCACTGCTGGGGCCTGCTGTATACCCCACTGCTGGGGCCTGCTGTATACCCCACTGCTGGGGCCTGCTGTATACCCCACTGCTGGGGCCTGCTGTATACCCCACTGCTGGGGCCTGCTGTATACCCCACTGCTGGGGCCTGCTGTATACCCCACTGTTGGGGCCTGCTGTATACCCCACTGTTGGGGCCTGCTGTATACCCCACTGTTGGGGCCTGCTGTATACCCCACTGCTGGGGCCTGCTGTATATCCCACTGCTGGGGCCTGCTGTATACCCCACTGCTGGGGCCTGCTGTATACCCCACTGCTGGGGCCTGCTGTATACCCCACTGCTGGGGCCTGCTGTATACCCCACTGCTGGGGCCTGCTGTATACCCCACTGCTGGGGCCTGCTGTATACCCCACTGTTGGGGCCTGCTGTATATCCCCACTGCTGGGGCCTGCTGTATACCACTGGGGGGCCTGTATACCTGTGCTGGAGTCCACCCTCGGCTTATACGCGAGTCAATAAGTTTTCCCAGTTTTTGGGGGCAAAAGTAGGGGGGTCGGCTTATACACGGGTCGGCTTATACACGAGTATATACGGTAGTAATATTTAATATCAAATTTACTACCTTCTCTGCCAGAATTGATCAGTCATTATCAAAATTCTCAATTGTGAGGTAAAATCTGTATTCAGTGAAGACTTTCCCATTACTGAGATAGATGGCAGGTGTTGTTAATAAGACTATATGTAGATAGGAGGGGGCGGAGCTCTGGCTCTAGCTCCTCCCTCCTCCCGTCATCAGAAAATCTTTTCTCAATTGAGAATTTTTATAATGACGGATCAATTCTGGCAGAGCAATAAGGAAATTTGTTTGATACAATATCTTACATAGTTGATGATTTTCATGTGTACTATTGATTTATGAAATAAAAATTAAAATTAAATTTTTTTCTGGAAGATTTGTCCTAAGCTTGTGAAATGCAGGAACGACTGGGTTGAGCTCTGGTGATTGACTCGGTCATTGCGGAATATTCCACTTCTTTGCCTTAAACTCCTGAGTTGCTTTCACAGTATGCTTTGGGTCATTGTCCATCTATACAGTGAAGCAGCATCCAATTAACCTTGCTACATTTGGTAGATTCGGGCAGAAAGTATTACCCTGTACATGGCAGAATTTATTTGGCTGCTTCTGTCTTCAGTGACATAATCAGTAAACACTAGTGACCTAGGACCATTGGAAGTCATGTATGCCCAACCATCACACCGTATCCACCCTGTGTTACAGAGGATGTGCTGTGCTTTGGATCATGACCAGTTCCAAGTCTTCTCCATACTTGCTTCTTCCCATCATTCTGGTATAGTTTGATCTTAGTTTCATCTGTCCAAACAATGTTTTTCCAGAACTTTGCGACTTATTTAGATGTTTTATTTGCAATATCTAATCTGGCCTTCCTATTTTTAAGGCTGATTAATGATTTTCTCCCTGTGTTGAACTCTCCTGTATTTGCTCTCATGAACTGCTCTTGCTTTGGTAGACTAAGGTACTGAAACGCTTACTCCCTGGACAGAGTTGTAGTTTCTTTTCTTTTATTATCAAAGAATGCATCATCACACCCAGAATACTTCCTGAACATTTTCTTCACCTGGGTGGATGTTGTGAAGATGTATTTGTGGGCGTCCAGACCTTTTTGCGTTTCCAAGCTTAGCGGTGCATTTTTTTTCTTCTTCTTTTTAGCATGCTCCAAACTATTGAATTGGCCACTCCTAACATTTCCGCTATCTCTCTGGATTGCAATTTTTTTTTTTTTATATATATCATAATCATTGTCTGTTTCTCTTCCAATGAGAGCTCCTTTAACTATGTTGTGGGTTCATAGCAACAGCTTCCAAATGCAAATTCCACACCTGGAAGCAGCTCCAGACCTTTTACCTGTTTAATTGATGATGGAAAAGTCCATGCAGCACATTAAAGAGCTTTTGAGATACCGTATATACTCGTGTATAAGCCGACCCGTGTATAAGCCGACCCCCCTACTTTTGCCCCCAAAAACTGGGAAAACTTATTGACTCGCGTATAAGCCGAGGGTGGACTCCAGCACAGGTATACAACCCCCAGCAGTAAGGTATACAGGCCCCCCCAGTGGTATACAGCAGGCCCCCAGGCATATAAGCAGGCCCCCAGGGGTATAAGCAGGCCCCCAGGGGTATTCAGCAGGCCCCAGGGGTATCAGCAGGCCCCAGGGGTATCAACAGGCCCCCAGGGGTATCAGCAGGCCCCCAGGGGTATCAGCAGGCCCCCAGGGGTATCAGCAGGCCCCCAGGGGTATCAGCAGGCCCCCAGGGGTATCAGCAGGCCCCCAGGGGTATACAGCAGGCCCCCGGGGGTATCAGCAGGCCCCGGGGGTATCAGCAGGCCCCCAGGGGTATTCAGCAGGCCCCAGGGGTATCAACAGGCCCCCAGGGGTATCAACAGGCCCCCAGGGGTATCAACAGGCCCCCAGGGGTATCAACAGGCCCCCAGGGGTATTCAGCAGGCCCCAGGGGTATCAGCAGGCCCCAGGGGTATCAACAGGCCCCCATGGGTATACAGCAGGCCCCCATGGGTATACAGCAGGCCCCCATGGGTATACAGCAGGCCCCCATGGGTATCAGCAGGCCCCCAGGGGTATTCAGCAGGCCCCAGGGGTATCAACAGGCCCCCAGGGGTATCAACAGGCCCCCAGGGGTATCAACAGGCCCCCAGGGGTATACAGCAGGCCCCCATGGGTATACAGCAGGCCCCCAGGGGTATTCAGCAGGCCCCAGGGGTATCAGCAGGCCCCCGGGGGTTTATACAGCAGGCCCCCGGGGGTTTATACAGCAGGCCCCCGGGGGTTTATACAGCAGGCCCCCGGGGGTTTATACAGCAGGCCCCCGGGGGTTTATACAGCAGGCCCCCGGGGGTTTATACAGCAGGCCCCCGGCAGTGGTATACAGCCCCCCCGCCTAGTACCGGGCCCCCATGCTGCGGCACAGCATACAGTAGTTCATACATTACCATCTCCTGCAGCGCGCGGCTCCTCCATCTCCCGCCCGGCTTGTTGCTGTAGTGTCATGTGACGCGCCAGTCACATGACACTACAGGAAGATGCCGGCTGGGACTGGAGGAGCCGCGCGCTGCAGGGAGAGATGGTAATGTATGAACTACTGTATCCGCAGCATGGGGGCCCGGTACTAGGCGGGGGGGGCTGTATACCACTGCCGGGGGCCGCCAGGGGCTGTGTGGGGCAATATGCACTGCATCCCCTTGCCGGGGATGGACAGGGGATGCGTGCATATTAATGAGCTGGGCCCACGTGACCGCGCGGTGTCACTGTAGCCCCCTCCTGCCTCCTCCTGCCCCCAGTCAGAGCCCCCGTCCCCGTCACACACATGTATATACTCGCGTATAAGCCGAGGGGGGACTTTTCAGCCCAATTTTTGGGCTGAAAAAGTCGGCTTATACACGAGTATATACGGTAATTTTCCAATTACCTTTGGTTCCTTTAAAAAGCGGCAGCTACATATTAAAGAACTGTAATTCCTAAGCCTTTACTCCAATTAGATGGGAATTCCTTCAACTTAAACCTGAGAGTCTGCACATTAAAACCATATTGATTATACAACCGTATCTTTAATATATTTTTGTAAATAAATGGATGACTTTGTGTTCTCTGAACCCAGGTGAAGTTGGTGCAGCACACGTACTCGTGTCTCTATGGAACGTTCCTCTCCAACAACCCATGTGAGCGAGAGACGCGGAACATCTACAAAAGAACCTGCTCTGTTTGGTCCCTATTGAGAACTGGTAACAAGAACTTTCACAATTTACTCTACATGCCTGGTGGTGAGATGGTAAGTCAGCAGCTATCACATATAAAAGTTAAATAACGGGCAATATTGAATCCTAAAACTAAAGAAATCCCCAGAATCCAAGCTCATCAGCAGTGTTCTCACCCAGTCTGTTATTGCTATTCCCATGTATCTCATGCTATGATTTAAATAGTTCTGTTTAGCTGATTTATCAAAGTCCATGTGGGATTTGTAGTGAATGTAAAGCAAGAACTGCACACCTTACTGCGTGTAGAGGTGCTAAACTAAGGTTTATTCAAAATATCTCCTCTCCATAGATTATACAGCAGTCCGTATTGGTAGAATGCGATGTGGTGTAATCTAGGGATATTATATTTTTTTATTCTTAATTAAGCGTCTCCATGTATGTTATTGTTCAGTCCCTTCCTTCTATTCACTGCGGATCTTCAGGAGCTCAGTGGTTGGCTCCAAAGAAATTGGCACCTTATACAAATTCATACCGTCCCTGCCCCTAGTGTATTGATGATCCTGAGGGATTTTCTGCAGTTTAGCTGGTGGTGTGTGGTGCTGTTTAGCTGTCATATCGGAGATTTTTTTGTATATGATGCTGTCTTATTACATCACAAGTCATGCAGTACAGCTTATTAGTTATACCTATGCCTAGAATAATTAAGACAGCATTTGCTATCCCGTCATGTAAGCCTAGGTTCCCCTACAGAGCATTGCCTATCGTGTGATAGCATCTACCCCAATGGCTAGAGTGATAACTGTAAAGTGCTGTAGAATTAATAGCGCTGTATAAGTAGAATAATTAAATGTTTGCTATTGCTGGTAAACAAGTGTATCTTCTGTGATGTGTGCAAACGTATAGCTCTTCACTCTCTGCAAAACTACATGTTCCAGCATGTCCGCCCAGCTGCAGATCAGCCTTGCATAATGGGTTGTAGTTCACTACTGCTGAAGGGTCACTAGTTGTGGAAAACAAAGTACACACTATATCTATAAGTGCATATTATCACTATAACTTGTGAGATCTCACTGAGTACAGTCAGTGCTGGGTAGTAACACACTGCTGGGCATGCCAGGGACAGTCCCCCAGTAGGTTATCAGTATGCATACCATGCCTGCGGTCATCATTTGGTATGCAATATGCAAAACATTACATCAGTATGGAGGGTTTTGTTTGTTTTTTTTTGTTTCCTTTTTCCCCATTTCTATAGTAATAAAATAATATTAAACTTAATTTTGTTGATGGGCTTTTTAAGATGAAATGCAAACTATTGCTAGTCAGAATCTGGCATAGATCTATAGTGCCTTTTGGCAGTGAGCTCAATATTGCTGTGATTTCAGAGTTAGATAATTTCTTCTTCTACAAAGTAGTGGCTCTATCAAATAGAAAATAACTTTTGGCTCCTAAATCTACAAAATCCATATTGAGACTTAACTGAAGTAGACTGGAGATCCATGTTGGTTACATCCAGTTTTTGGTGTCTGTTGTTTGTGTATTTTTGTAACAAGAAAACTTCAATAAAAATCTATTGATGATAAAAAAAAAATCTACAAAATCCAAATAAACTGCATATTATCTCTCCTCTAGAAGTTCTGAAAGTCGATGTCTGCCCCATAAAAAAAAATGCACCGTATCTTTTGGTTTATAACACACACTTTTGTTTCCCCAAATTTTGGGGGATAGTGGGGGGTGCGTCATATAATCCGAATCTACTGGTCCTGGGGGAGGGGGTGGCTTTGGAGTGCTGTCCGGGGGTTGGAGAATGTTAACTGTGGGCTGTAGCGCTGGCTGCAGAGACAGTGGGAGGTCACGTGACCCCGCTCATTATACTCATTTAATATGCACTGCACTTGCCGCTGTCCACCTCTCAATGCTGACGTAGCGCTGGGAAATGGATGGGGGAGTGGTGCATATTATGTGAGCCTTCACTCTCCTTCCCCCACCTTAGATATGTCCCCCGTTGTGAACTCTCCTCCTCCATGACTCTATCACTCATTATGTCTCCATGCTGGCGTGCACCTGGTAAAATAATAAACAGCTGATTACAGCTGATTAACTACCCTCTGGTGCTTTGTGCTCACATCTTGCCGCTTTCATCCTTTGTGCTGCTCAGTATCCGATCATGTGACTGGACCACAGCGATTATGTCATCGCTGTGGGCCCCCATCACATGATCGGATGCTGAGCATTACAAGAGATGTGAGTGCCAGAAGGTAAGTAATCAGTTGTTTATTATTTTACTGTGGGTGAGTGCAGGATGGGGGGGTCATAGCCAAGGTGGGGGGGGGGTGAGTGCAGGACAGGGGGCTATATCCAAGGTGGTGTGGCTATGTACCATCACTGGGGGCCATAGCCAGGATGAAGTGGGGGCTGTGTATGCCATCACTGGGGGCCATTTGCAGGATAGGGCTGCAATGTGTGCCATCACTAGGGGCCAAATTTGGGATTGATTGGATATGTGTATCATCACTGGGGGCCATATTCAGGATGGGGGCTGTGTGCCATATGCAGGATGGGATGCTACGTACCAACACTGGGGGACAAATCCAGGATGTGGGGGGGCTATGTGTACCATCATTGGGGGCCATATCCAGCATGGGAGGCCTTGTACCAGTATGGAAGATATATATACCAGGATGGGGGGGGGGGCATGTACCAGGATGGGGGACATGATTGTAAGATAGACACTGGCATTATAAGACTGACCCCATTTAACGTTAACAAAAATAAATTTTCTTTTCCTTCACCAAACTTGGAGGTGCGTCTTATAATCAGGTGTGTCTTATAAAGCAAAAAATACGGTATATAACGTGACTAAGGTTTTATTGCCAAACTGTTGTCATTCAGAAATTACAGGCACCAAAGGAAAATCTCCAAAAAATCTCATACTTTAACGACAAAACTTTATTTATTTTGCCAAACGAGGCGTGTTGCAATATTTTCAATAGTTTGGACATTGGGTATGGCATGCAGAGAAGTCAGTGTTAACTTTTGAGGACTTGATAACACCCTGTATTTTATAAGAAAGATATACCGTATTTTTCGCTTTATAAGACGCACCTGATTATAAGACGCACCCCCAAGTTTGGTGAAGGAAAAGAGAAAAAAAATATTTTTTAATGTTAAATGGGGTCCGTCTTATAATGCCAGTGTCCGTCTAAGGCTGGTATCACACTGTCCGTGTGATATACAACTAGGTTGGACGTTTCACACATGATTAACTTTGAATGGCTTCCCCCCCTGTCAGGACAGGAGTGTGGAGCTACTTAAAAACACAAGCAGCTGACGCTCGCATCCAGACGTCCAGAGAGGGGGAGGCCATTCCAGTTTAATCATCTATGACACGTCCAACTTGGTCGTATTTCACACTGACTAGTGAATAGGCAGAGCTGGGAGAGCAGTGCACTCTGCACTGTGCTGTAGTGTGATGCCCTGTAATATAGAGGCAGAGCTGGGGGAGCAGTGTACTTTGCACTGTGCTGTAGTGTGATGTCTTGTAATATAGAGGCAGAGCTGGGGGAGCAGTGCACTCTGCACTGTGCTGTAGTGTGCCCTGTAATATAGAGGCAGAGCTGGGGGAGCAGTGCACTTTGCACTGTGCTGTAGTGTGATGTCTTGTAATATAGAGGCAGAGCTGGGGGAGCAGTGCACTTTGCACTGTGCTGTAGTGTGATGTCTTGTAATATAGAGGCAGAGCTGGGGGAGCAGTGCACTCTGCACTGTGATGTCCTGTAATATAGAGGCAGAGCTGGGGAGCTGTGCACTCTGCACTGTGATGTCCTGTAATACAGAGGCAGAGCTGGGGGACCTGTGCACTCTGCACTGTGATGTCCTGTAATACAGAGGCAGAGCTGGGGGAGCTGTGCACTCTGCACTGTGATGTCCTGTAATACAGAGGCAGAGCTGGGGGAGCTGTGCACTCTGCACTGTGATGTCCTGTAATACAGAGGCAGAGCTGGGGGAGCTGTGCACTCTGCACTGTGCTGTAGTGCAATGTCCTGTAATATAGAGGCAGAGCTGGGGGAGCTGTGCACTCTGCACTGTGATGTCCTGTAATACAGAGGCAGAGCTGGGGGACCTGTGCACTCTGCACTGTGATGTCCTGTAATACAGAGGCAGAGCTGGGGGAGCTGTGCACTCTGCACTGTGATGTCCTGTAATACAGAGGCAGAGCTGGGGGAGCTGTGCACTCTGCACTGTGATGTCCTGTAATACAGAGGCAGAGCTGGGGGAGCTGTGCACTCTGCACTGTGCTGTAGTGCAATGTCCTGTAATATAGAGGCAGAGCTGGGGGAGCTGTGCACTCTGCACTGTGATGTCCTGTAATACAGAGGCAGAGCTGGGGGAGCTGTGCACTCTGCACTGTGATGTCCTGTAATACAGAGGCAGAGCTGGGGGACCTGTGCACTCTGCACTGTGATGTCCTGTAATACAGAGGCAGAGCTGGGGGAGCTGTGCACTCTGCACTGTGATGTCCTGTAATACAGAGGCAGAGCTGGGGGAGCTGTGCACTCTGCACTGTGATGTCCTGTAATACAGAGGCAGAGCTGGGGGAGCTGTGCACTCTGGCACGGTGGGATGTCCTGTATTTAATACAGAGGCAGAGCTGGGGGAGCTGTGCACTCTGCACTGTGATGTCCTGTAATACAGAGGCAGAGCTGGGGGAGCTGTGCACTCTGCACTGTGATGTCCTGTAATACAGAGGCAGAGCTGGGGGAGCTGTGCACTCTGCACTGTGATGTCCTGTAATACAGAGGCAGAGCTGGGGGAGCTGTGCACTCTGCACTGTGATGTCCTGTAATACAGAGGCAGAGCTGGGGGAGCTGTGCACTCTGCACTGTGATGTCCTGTAATACAGAGGCAGAGCTGGGGGAGCTGTGCACTCTGCACTGTGATGTCCTGTAATACAGAGGCAGAGCTGGGGGAGCTGTGCACTCTGCACTGTGATGTCCTGTAATACAGAGGCAGAGCTGGGGGAGCTGTGCACTCTGCACTGTGATGTCCTGTAATATAGAGGCAGAGCTGGGGGAGCTGTGCACTCTGCACTGTGATGTCCTGTAATACAGAGGCAGAGCTGGGGGAGCTGTGCACTCTGCACTGTGATGTCCTGTAATACAGAGGCAGAGCTGGGGGAGCTGTGCACTCTGCACTGTGATGTCCTGTAATACAGAGGCAGAGCTGGGGGAGCTGTGCACTCTGCACTGTGATGTCCTGTAATATAGAGGCAGAGTTGGGGGAGCTGTGCACTCTGCACTGTGATGTCCTGTAATACAGAGGCAGAGCTGGGGGAGCTGTGCACTCTGCACTGTGCTGTAGTGCAATGTCCTGTAATATAGAGGCAGAGCTGAACCGGAGAAGCTGTGCTGTAGTGATGATGCTCGGCCTCCAGCCCTGCCAGCTTCAGATCTAGTGCAGTGTGAATGAAGATCGGCCACTTCCTGGTTCTCAGCTCTGCGACACAGGGGCTTAGCAAACAGAGCAGAGGGACCTTGGAATGCTGACACAAGGTACGGATCTGCCCTGCTCTGCCCCTGTCATCATGGCAGTGATTCAGCACAAGCTTAGTGCTGATTCACTTGCCTCTGCTGCTACATCCCGCTCCTTCATTACTTTAATAGCCCGGCACGATCTCCCCAGCAGCTGAAGGAAGCTGGGGAGCAGCCAAATGTGCCGGCTATTAGAGTAAAGGAGCGCTCCCTGCTCCCATGCCCAGCTCTGTGCGCTGTCTTCAGTGCGCATGGAGAAGTGAAGTGAATATTCATGTCGGTAATGAGCGGGGACACGTGGTTCTCCTGCCGCTTGATTCTTCAGCAGGAACCATTCCCTGCCACTTCTGACCCCACTTCACCGCTGCCCCCCCCCCCCCCCCAAGTAACCCAGGATGCCAGAATGTTATATTCCGATTATAAGACGCACCCCCACTTTCCTCCAAAATTTGGAGGAAAAAAAGTGCGTCTTATAAAAGGAAAAATACGGTAGATATTTTTACCCATCTGACTATTCTCCCTCAAATTGTCACTTCAGTGAGGAAGTGGTAAGCTCTAATGCCACCCAATAAGGGTAGCAATCCTTGAAGTCATAAGAGACAAGCTTTTTAATATGACTTAGGATTTGTGCCAGGTCAGAACCCCAGTGTCATATTAAAAGGCTTGTTAAAGAGTTGATTATGACTTCAAGGATTGCTACCCTTATTGGGTGGCATTAGAGTTTACCACTTCCTCACTGAAGTGACAATTTGCATATTTTCCAGAGGAGCATTGCGGCTATAAGTCTCCTTATCAGCTTATCTGTCTCCTTATGGCGGCAGGCAGATTCCTCTCCATATAGTAGAAAGCTCAGTCCCCTATTCTCCTCCAAGAACCAGTTTTCCATGTTGAACCAATAGGACGCAGTTCTCTCTAACATTTTACAGCAGTTTTTGTTTTTTTTCTAACAAAAACAGTTTGGAAGGTGAAATAGATAATTACATTTCCATTGGATAATGTTTACTCTGAGTTTCCAGGACTGTGAGTTCTTGGGTGAGGTGTCTTGTTATAAGGAGCATTTCAGGGGTGCTTTTTGATATTACCAAACTTTAACCTTCCTTGTTCTGTAGGTTTTGCACCCCGTCTGTCACGTCCGGGCTCTTCAGCTGTGGACAGCGGTATACATTCCTGCCTCTTCACCCTGTATGCCTATTGATGATGGGATGGAGCTCTACCTTTCTCCAGCTTCCCAAGGACAAGACTTTAATTCTCGATCTTTAGATAGGTACAAACTATAAAGATTTTACCACCTTCCACTGTTTTTACATTTAAGAAAGAAAGTTCTTTAAACTGTGAAGAAAAGCTATGCTGCTATTTGGTGAGTTTTACAGAATGTCTGCCTACCATGTGCCACCGCAATCCTACTGCCACTTCTCCTACATTTCAGAGGGGACATAGATGGAAAAATCTTGTCCTTTATCCCATAGGAGGTGTAAACTTGTTAGTAGGGTTCCTTTTAAATCTGTTGGATTCTTTTATTTTTCTTTTTTTTTTTTTTTTTTTACTGTCATTTTTGCTTATCCAATGCATCCAACTTAAAGGGTTTTTCCCACGAACAAAGTTCATTCAGAAGTTCATTTTAATCAATAGTTCTTGGAATAATAATAATTTCCACAATTGGATATGTTTTAAAAAACTGTTCCTGTGCTGAGATAATCTTATACATGTGTCCTTACGATGTACAGTTTCATTCTTGTTTCTGACTGTGCACGGAGCGCATTGGTTTGATCCTGGGCAGGGAAGGATGAAATAAAGTATACAGACATGACAGCATGAGATCACAAATAAATCTTCTTTGAGGTAAAACATTTTATTACAAACAGGCAGAGAAATGTTTTACCTCATAAAAAGAATCATCTGTGATCCCATGCTGTAATGTCTGTATATTCTCTTTCCTTCCTCCCCTGCCCAGGAGAATGTGGTATGATCAGACCGTGTTCCGTGCACGGTCAGAAATAAAAATTACAGAGTACATAGCAGGGACACATTTATAAGATTATCTCAGCGCTGGAGATGTGGTATGATCAGACCATGTCCCTGTACGGTCAGACACATCCATTACACAGTACATAGCATGGACATATATATAAGATTCTCAGCACAGGAGATGTGGTATGATCATTCCATGTCCCTGTACGGTCAGACACATCCATTACACAGTACATAGCAGGGACACATTTATAAGATTATCTCAGCGCAGGAGATGTGGTATGATCAGACCATGTCCCTGTACGGTCAGACACATCCATTACACAGTACATAGCAGGGACATATATATAAGATTATCTCAGCACAGGAACATTTTTTTTTAATCACATCCAATTGTGGAAATTATTATTCTTCCAAGATATATTGATTAAAGTGAACTTTATTTGCGGGAAAACCCCTTTAAAGACGTACATTGAATTTCAATCTGGTTGTACACCTGACACTGCAGTTTAAGGGAATCTATTACTCCAATCCTTTTTTTCTTTTGCTTAGATGCACTGTCTAGCACTTTGCGGCTGGGATGGGCCTCTCTTCCCCTCTTAGCCCATGTGCAGCTGATGCGGCTGCAGAGGCAATATGTCCACCCTCTATTCTCGGGCTCCTTTCAACGCTACAGAAAAGCCGTGCAGGTTTACTTAGGTAAACACTGCAGCCAAGCACTGGCCTCACTGACGTACATCCAACTCCTTTGTACTTAGCTGCTCTGGTCACTTGGGTAGTCCAGGAGTTCATCATGTTAACACCTTTGGGTAGTACTGGAGGAGAGTAATAATCTATTATTCTAGTTATATGGTATTGCCTCTTTGCCATATTTTCATTTTTGTCTTCGGAGACCCTTTAATATATAAATAAAACAAATATTCTGATGTTTTTTTTTTCTTCAATAGGTTACCCAAAACACGCTCCATGGACAATCTTATCACGGCCTGTGATAATGGGGGGATGTTGACACGCACGTCTAGTGATCCTAACTTAAATAATCACCAAGTTAGCTTGGAATCACGCTGCATGAATGATGAGGGTAGTGATTCCGAATGCCAGGGATTTCTGCAACAAGCTGCAGATATCCCAACCAAGGACGATGAGGCCCCTGATGATGATGTCAGCAGAAGTGACAAAGAAGATATGCCAGAAGTCACTGAAGCCCTTAACAATAATGATGTGAAGCTACATGGTGACTCTTTAGTTACCGACTCTCCAGACTTGAAATATGATAGTATAAAACCTGATCTGGAAAATGGTATAGATACCCAAGAGCAGACTATTACAATATCCATCACTGACCAGGGACAGGAGGCTCCTACTTTGACGAAACCTCCCTGTCCAAACTTGGCAGGTGACATGTATGTCAATACCTCATATAGAGATTTGACCAAATCTATCAAAATGATTAAGGAAACCTGTAGGACTGATAGGAGAGCAGTTTCCCAAATACCTAGAAATGAGATCTCATTTCTAGCATCTAACTGGGAGAGCTTACAAGGAATGATGAAATCTGTCCCTGTTGGAGAAAGTGGACTCCGCCGTCATTTGTCATACGAGTACTCTACAAGAAGCCTTCATAGCAAGCACGGAAGACATCCAGCTGGTTCTAGAGATGCAACAAAGATTCCGTACAACTTCCCTGCCTCAATGCACTGTTCTGGCCCCTCAATGAAAAGCTATAGAGGGTTCATAGCTTCTCAAAACAGGCCTCGATTCTTTCCTCTGGTGTGCCCTTCTCCTGCACCTCTCCTATATCAAGATGATGATGG